>VWPU01008509.1:0-40184 GCA_013398955.1 Callaeas wilsoni
CACCCTCAGTAAGGAAGAAGCAGGGCTGGGCTGGGCTCCGCAGTGGCAGCGAATTCATGGTATCTCTGCCTTTCCCAAGAGAAAAGCCCCCGGCTAAGAGGCTGCAGCCAGCTGCACCCCTTCCCCTGACCTTGGCCACTTTTTTTGTCTCTCATAGGTATTGGTCATTATTATCTCTTAGGCAGCAGATGGGAGAAAATTCCCCAAGAGAAAGGAAAAAAAAAAGAAAAAAAAATGCTAACCTCCAACAAGTGTACATTCCCTGTATCTGAGTCACTAATGTGACTGGCGGAGTAGCAGGGTAGTCCCGTTTTCCCCAAATCGCAGTTTACACTCTGCAAAGTCAAAGTGGGCAGGAGAGCAAGAACTGATTATTAGCTCAAGGAAAATTTTCCTTCCCAACTTGAGAGCTGAGATCCAAGCTCAGCTTTGTAAAACAGACATGCAGGGTGCTGCAGTGTGAAACACACTGAGGTGCTTGGACAGAGGCTCTGAAGGGAAGTGGGTGTTTCTATTTCTAGTGCCTTGTCCTGTGGCTTACCTAGTAAAAGCATGTGTGACATTAGCAGTAAGTTCAAATGTAATTACAGAAAAGACTGTGTTGCAGACATATTTCAATATCATCAGCTCTTTTATTGCTTTCTGTGCTTTTCTCATTGTTCCTGCAGTTTTGTTTTTGTGCTTGTTTGATAGTTGACCGTTTGCTGCTACGTATAGACCCTCCCTCATCCCCCGCATGTGTATCTTCATGAGCCATGAGTCAGTTTAATTGATCTTGTGCTCAGGGCAAGGTTATTCCTTCTGCCAGCCCGTGCACTCCCCTTGGGCTCTGAGCCAGAACCAGCATTTGCCAGACCTCTCTGTGAGCTTCTTAACTCACTGACCTGGCAGAAGTCTAACAAAGCAAGATTGATTTAAAAAAAAAAAAGGCAACTGGATAGTTTCCTGCCAGCTCAATGAGTTCAAGCTGCTTATGGAAGAGGCTGGCAAGTGCCAGAGCTGGCAGAGACCTGCTCTTAGTGGCAGCCCTTAGTCCAGCCCTCAGGGGCATAGGGAAGTGCAGGTGGGGGTTGCAGGCTCCGGCCACTTTGGCATTTGCTGCGCTCTCCATTGAGTTTGCTGTGTTTCACCGTTCCAGCCACCTGCACTGCCAGTTGCCGCTCTTGGCCTTCTCCAAAAGTGGCCACTTTAGTTAAAGGACTCGTTAACACCTGCAGGCTTGGAGAGCACTGAACTGGAGTCCAGTGCTGTGGCTGCACACACAGCACATCCTTCAGGAGTACAGGACAGAGCTTTGCCCAGCTCAGCAGAGCAGCCCTGAGAGCTGAGACATGGGCAAGGGGCAGAGCCTGGAGGTTTTCTGGAGGCTGAGGAAGCGGAGACTGCACCTTGGGCTGCCTTGTGCAGCCTTGCTGTGAGGGCAGGAATTCCTGCTGTGTGGACACGCTTTGCATACACAGACCAGTCCCTTCCTACCTCTACAGTCCCCTCCTAATGAAAAGGGAGCCAGGCGAGCCTCAGGTAAGGTAATGTCATCTGCAGATGGGTCTCTGCTGCTTTGTACATAAGTACTCCAGCTTCTGCACATGCACAGCGCAACAGCTGCATGCAGGCAAAACCCAGCCCCATTCTGAGGACAAGGACTGCCAGGGGTGTCTTGTCATCCTTCAGAGGCAAGCTCGAGACAGTTTCAGGCTGCCTCGTGATTTGGCTGGAGCAGCGTCCTCCTGTTGCCACAGTCCTGGGGCAAGGGGAGGGAGAGGCTTTGGAGTCCTTGAAAAGAAGCACAGCTGGGGGAAGGAGGGTCTTGCACTGCAAGAACTAAATCAGTCTGCCCCACAAGCAGCCCTCAGAGTGTCCAGAAAGTGGGAGTGAGGTGGATTTCAGGTATGCTGCAAGCCAGGTACTCTCACCAGTCCTGTATTTGGTTTAATGACTTTCATGTCATTTGAAATTACTTGTTTAAAAAAAAAAATTCATATACTTTATGTAAACTAGTAAAACGTATTTTTGAGGCTGTAATGTCCCGTCTTCAAGCTGAACCATGAGGCTTTTTCCTAAACAGATACTTTGTTAATATCGAGGAAATAATTGGTGCTTTTTAAGTTTCTGTAAGAGCATGTCTCTCCATTGATTTCCGTAGATGAGAGACGGGACCTACAGGTGATGTTGTGTACCCAGCTCTCCTGACATCTCCACAGCTTTTCCAAAGTTCATAGTTATGCCAGAGATTTTGACCATGGGAAGATGCAGGCCCAGACTGTTTGCACACCTGTACAAAAGCAAGCTGCTTTGAGCAGTGTTTGGACATGGACATTGGATAGAGAGATTTGACAGGGTTGTGGATTGGCCAGGTTGGATGGGTCTTGGAGCAACCTGATACAGTGGAAAGTATGCCTGCATGTGGTCAGGGGGTGGAATGAGATGGTGTTTAAGGTCCCTTCCAACCCAAACCATTCTGTGATTTCAAGAGCTGTACTGAGGGTAGGAGAGCAGTGTTCAAGTGGGAATGAGGCCCTTGCTGCTGGCCCTCAGTTAGGGTTCCCTGTGCAGGCAGCACATGTAACACTGGGGCTCCTTCTTCTCTCTCTGCAGGAACATGACATTGAGACAGCTTTCGGAGTGGTTCATGTCACCATGCGGGGCACACCCAAGGGGAACAGACCTGTCATCCTCACATACCATGACATTGGCCTCAACCGTAAGCCCTTGCATTGCCAGGACCCTGAAAAAGTGATTATTCGTGGTATTTGCTTTTGAGCGTGGGGAGTAGCAGGCCTGGCATGGAGCTGAGATGAGGTCATTCCAGGGTGAAAAGATAAAGGTCTGCAGGAGAGAGAGCACGTGGCATGCCTCTGTTCATTCCAACAGCCCTTGAAAGGTAGGGCCAAGGTGGCAAGGTGGAAAATAGGTCCACTTAACACACTGTAGTGCTCTTGCTGACTTGCTGCATTGTGTGATAGGGCATCCATTCTCTGGATGCTGGGCAGGTGAACAAGTCCCTTCTACATGGCTGCAGCAGTAGTGTAATGTTCTGGTGGGCTCAGTTGATCTTTTGACACATCTTCCCACCCAAAATGTACTGTTAGGTTCACACAGGTGCTTCTCTGTGAGTCCTTTGAGTGCCCAGGTGCTGCAAGGTCCTGCTTTCCGGGGCGGTGCAGGCTGGGCTGTTGTTTGTCTGCCTGCCCTCCAGTCACAGCAGTTCCATTGCTGGGACTCGCTGCTGCATTGCAGTTTTGAGGCACAGCACATACACCATCCAGCACCCACTGCCCTGTGGGCTTGGTGGGGGCTTGAGCTCCTGCAGGTGTGCGCCATGATGTTTGGAGGGTGTTTGGAGGTTTGCAATAAAACTTAAGGAAACGTCTAATTTCTTTTTGTTGTTGTTGTTGCAGACAAATCGTGTTTTAATGCATTCTTTAACTTCGAAGACATGCAAGAGATCACCCAGCATTTTGCTGTGTGCCATGTGGATGCACCAGGCCAACAGGAAGGAGCACCCCCATTCCCATCTGGGTAAGAGGTCTGCAGAGACCCATGTTGTTCAGTCTGGACTGAGGCAGCACCCAGTTTAAGCCAGCTAGGATTGCCAGGCTGAGTGTAGTGGTAAGCAGGCATCAGCAGCGGAGGAAATGGCCAGATGAGGAAGCTTCCCAAGGGGCATTCAGGGAACTCTCCAATTACTATGACATGGGTAAAGCCCTCACTGGTGCTGAGTCTGATACCAGCTTTCTGACTTGAACATGACCCCAGCACACTGCTGGCATTTCATCTGTCTGTCCTGCCACAGAAGTCTGATGGCCCAAAAGACCACAGCTCTGTGTTAGTCTTGCTCTGAGGGATGGGATCCACACAGTCAGCTGAAACCTGCAGTATTGTTGCACATTAATAACCTGTGCACACGTCTGTCAGATGTTCCTTGTCTCTCCTACCTGAGTGGAACTGGAAGGTAACCTCTGTCAGGCTGTATTTGGAGGTGCTCTCTTGCTTTTCAGGTACCAGTATCCCAGTATGGATGAACTGGCTGAAATGTTACCTGCTGTTCTGACACACCTGAAGTAAGTCTCTGAAAGGCAATGGGGTGAGCCAGCTGGATACTGCTATTCCAGAACCTACTTCTGTCTCTGCTTGCCATGACTGATGTGCTCACTGAGGTGTCCCAAGAGGCACAAGCATCTCCCAACCAGCGTGACCCTGGCTAGTTCTGTGCTGGGAACACTGTCTGCTACATGAGGCAATTTATAGCTGCTGCATCATTGCAGCATTGTTTCGAAAACAAACCATAAATGCACAGCTGGATGCAGAGGGGAAAGGCTTTGCCTCTAGGGATGCTTCAGCTGAGCTAAGTTAGTCTTGCTGACTGTGAAATGCCTGTATTTCAGCCTGAAAAGCTTCATTGGGATTGGCCTAGGAGCTGGCGCTTATGTCCTCAGCAGGTGTGCAGTAAGTATCTTCACTGCTCGTGACTCATGTGGCCATGGCTGATCAGACGGTGTGGGGGACGGGCAAAGTAGCAGTCAGTAATTACAGCAGGGCTGCAGGGAGCCATGGGAGAGCTACCTCCGTCCAGATGGTTATGTTGGAGCAGTCAGGGTTACTCTGAAGCTGTGCCAGGCATGGAAAGATTGTAATGTGATGCCTTTGAGTCAGCAGAGCCCATCCTGAGTGCTAGGAATAGCCAGTCTTGACTCTTCACAGAGACTGGTTGCATTACCATGTGCTGTGTCCAGTGTTTGTGGCACCAAAGAATTGATGTGCTGCAAACCGGTGTTGATGAGGAATGTGCTTTGTGACTGGAAGGAGGCAGATTTTGCTCCACCCTTACACAAGGGAGCTGCCTCTATTTCAGTGCCTGCTTATACATTTCTCTCTAGTGTAGTGTTCATGTGAAATCAGTGGACATCGTTTTGAAGCCCAGGCATTTGCCTGAGTCTTTCAGAGATAGTGTTAAAAAACCCCAGAAATCAGACATTTTCAGTAAAATTTGCTTCAGGTTGTTGAGTGCAGAGAGTTGCCAGTTATTTAGGCCACTGTCATTTCTGCAAGCCACTGTGCTGGGCAGCTGCCCCTCCTACACAAAGTTCTCTGTTTCCCATTCCCTACAGTCAGGATTGAGCCGGGACAGTGTGAGGCACTGGTGTTTCACTGTTCCTTGCCTTCTGTATCTTGGGTAGTTTTCAGCCTTGCTAAAGAGGAGTTTGTGCAAATCAGCCTTAGTCCTCAGCGAAGTGCCACAAGGCCCTTGCCACGCTGCCTGGGCTGTGGGCAGTTTCCTGCTGAGGACAGAGGTGTTTCCTTCTGCTTCACGTCAGTGCAGTAGAGCAGGAGAGCTGCCGTAGAACTTCAGCCTTGGAGCGAGCCCAGAACTCAGCAGAGGCTGGTTACCTCTGATTTCTGAGTTTGTGTTTGCAAGCAGTTCTCATACCCATGCTGCCCAGGTACAGCCCGAGGTACACGGGAGGGCTTTGGGTTGCTGGATGGAGCAAGGGAAGGGGTGTCTGCAGGCAGGGGGGCAGCAGGGCTGCTGTCTGGGGAGCAGATGCCCCAGTAGCTCAAGCTTTCCGTGCTGCAGGGGCTTGGGGCCTCAGCACTAACTCCCCTGCCCCATCTCCACTGGGAGACTGCCTCTTCCTTGAGGAGAAGGAGGTGCTGTCCAGGCACAGGAGTTTGTCCAGGTTCCTCACAGAGGTGCTGGATTGGAGCAGAGAAGGTTGCTGCTCCCAGCCCTGTAACACACAGGACCTGCAGCTGTGCCAGGTGCACAGATCACCAGAAGGCACTGCTGAGGCTGTAGGTGCTGTGGAGCAGTCAGTCCCTCAGTGCCACAACTGAATCGAGTCTGGTCTTGCTGGGAGCCACTGGCTGCCTGGCACGGAGGAGCTCCCTACTTTGTCTGCATTTTACTTTGTCTTGCACCTTTTGCAAGAAGCTTTCCAGCTGCCGCACCAGGTGTTGACCACTATGTGGGCTGAATCATCCTTCTGAGTGTGCCTCTGCTCTCTCCCCACAGCTCAGCCACCCTGACCTGGTGGAGGGACTTGTTCTTATTAATGTTGATCCATGTGCAAAGGGATGGATTGACTGGGCAGCATCCAAGGTGAGATTCTACTTCCCCACACGTGTGCTCTCCACAGCACCTAATGAACAGTGTGTAGAGTAGAAAAAAAAGGACAGAATACAGGAATTTTTCCATTTCTGGTGAAAACTGTACAATTTCATTTCTGTCCCTGCTGCATTCTCAGTCTGGGTCTAGTATGGCCTCTGCCATAGGAGCAGGGGTGGGTGTGATCATGTGAATGAGAAATGCAGGTAAACTGCTTAGATCACTTCAACTTTCCTCTGATTTGGTACTCCTGCTTGCAGGCTTCATTTGATTGATATTGGATGGATCTCTTAATTATTCTCTTATTCTGGCCCCTTGAAGTTATTTGAGGTGTCCAGTTTTTTGGAGAGCTGTGTTGTGTATACACAGTTTCTTTGAATCCTTGCATGTTGATCTCAAGCTTCAGGCATTTGCTTCTTATATAATTCGAATAGTTTCTTCATTGTTTTCTTTACTCTGAGTAGCTGTTTTGCAGTGTGTGATGAAACTGCATTTTCCAGTTACTCTCCTCCTCATTCACGGTCACTCTTCAGTTTTCAGGCTGGACAACCAACATCGTGGATATTGTCTTGGCGCATCATTTTGGCCATGTAAGTACCCAGCAGATGCTAATGTTGCCTGTGCAACTGTACATGGAGCTATAACTTCTGTGTATGTCTGCTCCCAAATAGTTCTGGTCCGTCAGATAAGGGTTGCCACAGATAGTACCATTTTCTTTGTGTGCCAAGCTCACATCGGGATTGGCATGCTGGGGGGCACACACATCCTCACTCTTGCCCTAACTGTCTCCAGGCCACGCACTGGTGATAGAACTCCATTGTGGTGCCCAGGACACTGTCCACAGAAACAAGTGGCAGCCAGTTCTCTGTAGCCAGCATGGAAGCCTTTGGACTGTGGGTAGAGCACAGGTCAGCTGGGAGCTGGCAGTGGGATCTTGTATCTGTCCAGATGTTGAACTGCTGCATTCTGCTCTTCATCTTACCCTTCAGTTTCAGCAGAGGCAAACCAGCTCCTCCTGAAAACTTTGGATACAGCAATGCCTTCTGTTTGGGATTAGCTGTCTCTCAACCAGCAAGCTTACTGGGCAATGGCAGGGATAGTGCCTCGTGCACACTGTATATGCCACACAGCAGATCAGTCCCTGACCTGGAGTCTTCTTGCAACAACACATCAGCACTGACAGGAATGCTTCCTTCTCCAGCACCGCTTCCTCCTGCGCATATCCTGTTCTCTTCCCACTGTCAAGCCCCTCCATTGTATGTAGTGCTTCCTTGCATTCCCTGCTCTCTCTGGCTCTCTAAGAATGTAGTTTCTTAGAACTGGGTGCTGGAATTGAACTTTCCTTTGGTCACAGTCTTACAGCTTATGTATAAAGCTTTGCTTCTTGAACATTAAGCGTAAGTGGAAGACCTGCCTTATGCAGAGTGATTTGTATCTGTGTAAGCATTACTGAGGCTTGGGAGTTAACTTATCCCATCTCAGGATACCTGTAGTCTTGCAGCAGCTTGTGCACTGCCAGTTGTAAAAGTGTAGTCACATTACCAAAGCATGGCATGTACCAGCACATCACATAAGCACCTCATGTCTCCTGATGCAGTCTGGAGTCGCTGCCCTCTGTCTCACTACTCGCAGGGAATGACGTGTATGGACGTGCTTTAATGCTTTGGTATTTTTATGTCTATTGCTTCTTTACTTATGAAAAGTATGTTTCCTGTTTTTCAATTCTTCTGCTTTTGTACAGGAGGAACTGCAGGCAAATCTAGATTTGATCCAAACGTACAGGCTTCATATTGCACAGGACATTAACCAAGATAACCTTCAGCTGTTCCTCACCTCATACAACAGGTATATGATACCTTTTTGCCTGACAGCTCCCATAGCTTTCTTGCTCAGTAGATTTGCTGCCATATGCATTATCCTATTGGGTATTGTATCAGGGGAACCTTTGTCCTAAGCCTAGTCTTCAGCTGTTACTCTGAGCCAAGCCTAGCCCTTGTGTCTGCCCCCAGACACCTCAGTAGGTCATCTCTGAGCACACAGCAATTCCATGAGAGGATAGATCCTGTTTTCTGGGGATAACTGCTGGGGCTCCTGCTCAGGGCATGATGCACGGAGTTGCATGGGTGCTGGAGCCAGCAGTCATGGTTGGATTTTGTGTGCCCCCATGATAGATAACCAGTTTCCTCTACAGATCTAATGGAGAATTGTTCTGTTTTGTCTTTCAGTCGTAAAGACCTGGAAATTGAGAGACCAGTTGTTGGTGTCAATGAAATGATGGCAAAAACACTCAAGTAAGTTGTCTGAATCAGCCTATCTCAGTTGCTGAATGTGCAGTCTCTTCAGCAGAAAATGATGCTGTTGCTTCTCAGCAAGAACTGCACTAAGCCCAAGCGCTGGGAAGACTGTCCAAGACAGTCCCAGGCTGTGGTGTGGGACTGTCAGCTGCAGTGGGGCAGGGGTGTCTGGAAGTCCTCTCATTAAGAACACATTGAGATTCTCCAGAAGGCAGGGTCAGAGGCACATGTGTGCAGCGGCAGTGGCAGTTGGTGTGCATGGAGGGGACAGTCTGGGTGCATCTGCAAGCCCTGGAGAATGTTTTGGTACAACAAAACGCTAAGGTGTGATGGCAGGCATGGATTTTGGTGAGCCTTTTTTTGTTAACCTTTCATGAGGGTGTTGGTTCACAGAGCTCAGCCTTCTCGGAAACCCTTTTGATGCACTTTGAGTAACACCTCTGTTTTGACTTTTGACCAGGTGCCCTGCCTTGCTTGTTGTTGGTGACAACTCACCTGCTGTGGAAGCAGTGGTATGTATCCGTGAACTCTTTCCTCTTGTGACATTAGCCCCACAAGTCACTTAGCAACCCTGCAGCACTTTCACCTTGCCCAGAATTACAGGCAGTGGCTCTTTGTCCCAAGCTCTTTTCCAGTCCCCCAGCTACTCATGGGAGAGCCAAGGCTCAGGGGGCCTGAACAGCCCACAGGGCAACTGCAAGGTGAGGATGGCAGAATCTGAATGAGCACCCTGCTCAGCAGGAGATGCAGAGGACCCTATTCAAGATCATACGTCCTTCCTCGAGCTCTGCCAGGCTGCTGCCTGCAGTTTGGTTCAAGTCTCAAATTGCTTCAAATTCTCTCGGTTGTTTTTTACTGTTACACTGAGGCTACCTGGGGATTAAAAATAAATGAGTGTGACTCCAGTTCTTGTCATGGGGAGTCATGTAGAGCTCTCCTAGAGCACTACATCATCAGGAAGGCAGCACTTAGGAGCTGCTGTCCTCTGCAGACACCCGTAATCCGCTTCCCTCCCAGCACAGCTATAAATGGGGCATAGCACAGGGTACTGTGATTGTGGTGGATGTTGCTCCTCCCTGTCAGCCAGGGACTGTGGGGAGACCAGGGGATTGTGAACAAAAGCAGCTGTCTAAAACTGTGAAGAGTATAGGAGTCTCCTGAAGCAGTAACTTGAACCTGGGAGCCATGCATGGAGAGCATTTTCTGGCCATGGCCTGTTGTCTTAGTCTGTTTGATCTGGAAGTCTGAAATTAAGTCTGCAAGTTTTGAGTTTCCTAGGATACTATCCTTGAAGATTCTTATTGCTTACTGGCCACAGCACAGTATGGGATAGGGTCTTCTGCACCTTAGTGTGCCTGTCTGGCTGCCCATGTTCCCAGCCCAGGATAACCTCCCCTGCTGAGGTTGGTTTTCCTATAGAGCCCCTGCCTATTTCGCTTTTGCAGCAGCCTTACGGAGAAGAGGTGGCTGTGGCCTCCTTGTCTGGCCAGGGGACTGAGTGACCTCCCTCATGCTGCATTGCACAGAAGTCTCCTTCCCTCCCAGTCTTGCTGTCAGAGCATAGAAGGTGCTCCAGGGTTTTATAGTGCATCCCAAAACTAGGGGATGATGTCAGCTGAAGTCATGACCTGTCATCACAAGGTCCCTTGGATGGAACACCTGCCGTTCCTTCCTGGATCTTCTATTCATTGTTCACTTCATACATGATCTCTGCTTTCTTGCTCAGTCCTTCCTGCCTCCAGAGAAACTCCCATTGCTGAAGACAGCCACTGCTTCTGGTGCAGCTACCCCACATGTTACATCTGAGTCTTCAAGTTTTCTGTGTGACACCATGTCCCTCTCTCCTTTTTTCTAGGTTGAATGCAACTCACGTCTTGACCCAACCAAAACTACCCTTCTGAAGGTGAGTGCCACTCCAGAATCATTCTGGCCAGCTCAAAGACACTATTTTTGCTCAGCTCCACTTAGGTTTTTGCTTTCCATACATTTGGCTTTAAGAAGTTTGTGGACAGTCATTCAGGGCTGTGCTCTCTCCTCCATGAAGCCAGAGCTGAGAGGGAAGAGTTTGTCAGGGGATCCCCAAATCCCTGCTTTATGGCCACCTTCAACTGGCAAGGAAGACCCCTGAGATTTGGCAGAGATGCCCTGCCTCCACCCTGCTCTCTGCAGCAACAACATCCTTTTTCCTAGCTTTGTACTGGTCCTTCCCACCCTCACCTGTGGCCCCACAGCGGCTGTATGAAAGTGCAAAGCGACAGATTTGGGCAGAGTGGCTGGGGGAGAGGTGGCGGTGGAAGGTGGCTTCTGCAATGTGGCCTGAGATCACTTGATGACATGGCCTCCAAGGTGCAGGGTTCCCTGAGCAGCGGGTCCCTAAAGGTGTATCACCTGGCCTTGCTCTGGTTATAGAGGTGAGGTGGTGGAAACTGCAGTGTGGTGCTCGCAGCCCTGGTGGGTGGGTGGTGCTGGTGTGGTTTGGGGTTGTCCTCCTGGGCAGGAAGGACAGCTCAACCTGCCTTTTGTTTCCTGTTGCAGATGGCCGACTGTGGGGGCTTGCCCCAGGTGGTTCAGGTGAGACACACCTTGGCTCTCCCATGGCATTTGGGTGGTACAGAGCCCTTTGTTCTGCTTGCACTAAAGCCACCCTCTCTGTTTCCACAGCCTGGCAAGCTGACTGAAGCCTTCAAGTACTTTGTGCAGGGAATGGGCTACAGTAAGTGGCAAACACAACTTTGTGGTTTGGAGCAGGGTTGTTGTGAAGGGAACTCAAGCTTTCTGGTCCATCTGAGCCCACTGGCATCTGTGTCCCTACCCCTGAGCTAGTGTGGTTGCCAGGAGATCCATCCATGCTGGAAAATAACTAGTGTGCTGACAAGCCTTAGCAAACCAGTGTTGTTCCCTGACCTGTGTTGGTGACTCCTTTCTGGTTGCTGGTGTTGGTAAAACCTTGTAAGTCTGTCTTTGTGCCAATCCAGAAAAATGTGTTCCCAAGAGCAGCAAATCTGTGCATACCTTCTCCAAAGGGGAAGGAGGTAGCAGTGCAGCCCCACGACTCCAGGTACGAGAGCTCTTCCCTTTATCCTCAGATGTTCCTGTTTCTCTCAGACTCACCAGGGTTAAGCAGTACTCCAGAGTAAATCCCTCTAACGGCACGACAGGTTCCTGGGTGACTTCTGGGGCATCCAGGGAGCCCAGAGAGAGCTGTGCTTTGCACCAGTGCATGTCCTGCCCTACGGCTTCCTCCCCATGCTTGGAGGCAGAAGACATTGACACCTGAGTGTGTCACACTAACAGCTCAGCTCCCTGCCCTTGGTGCGCCTGAGGAATTGGAGGAGAAGGGCTTCTTTGCTTCTTTATCTCCAAGAAGGGCTTTACTACTCAGGAAATCAGGAGAAAGGCTTCTCAGTGCACTACAGCAGCCCTCCTTTGCCTGCTGAGGCCCAGAGTTCCCTTTTGTGGATGATGAGCCGTCAAACACTGGAGTTACGGAAGGGGTTGGTTTGTGTGACTGGCTAACCACTCAGCATGGCCACCATCAGAGCTGGGACACTTGGAGTGGTCTCCTCACAGCTTTGCCAGCTCCTGGTCAGGGCTTAGCAGAACCTGTCCTTCTCCTCAGGGCTCTGCAGGTAACACAAACATGTGGGACAGTTATGTTCTCCAGTGCTGGCCAAAGGAGCCTGATCCTGCAGAGGAAGATGCCGTGTGAGGAGGGTTCCTCAGCCTCACTGAGAGGGTTTCAATGTTCATGTCTCTTGCATTCCTGGTGTTAGTAAAGTCAGCAAGTGCTGTCATCAGAGCAAGGGCTTCAGCAGCACTTTGGGGGTCAGCTCTCTTGTCGATAGGACGTGCAGCACTGGAGAAGGACAGGCCAGTTTTCTCCTTCCAGAATTAGTGGCTGGTCCCAGAATAGTTTTCCCAGCTTTGGTGGGCAAGACTGTGGGACACTGTGGAGCGTGGTCAGTTCTCTTGGGAAGAACAAGGTAGAAGCAAAACACAGCTGGGCACTGCTAGAAAAACAGAAGCCAGTTCTCCAACAGCTGTTCCTGTGCCTGGTGTACATGGGCTGAAGCAGCTGGATGAACCTGTGCTGACACTGCAGGTGGAAGGTGACGGCCTTGAAGGAGATTTGTAGCAGGAGTCTGATGCTGTCATCCCAAAGACATGAATTTCTGTCCCATATCTGGAGTTACACAGTATAGCCCAGGGAAGCAGTATCTCTGCTGAGCAGGTGTGGGGTGTGCAGTGGGGAGTTAATGTCACCAGGTACAGTGTGATTTTCAACTAAAGGCATTGATGAGATCTGGCCTTGATGGGTTTTTAGGTGAGCTTGGCATTTCCCTGAGATGCTCATTAGCAGCTGTTCCTACAAATCCTGGGAGCTTTCAGTGCAGTGTATGAGCTGGGAACAGAAGGAAAGGTAGCTGGGGGTCCCAGGAGTAGTGCAGCCACTAGTCACACACCGCAACTAATTGGCTCTTTCCTGTATTCATCCCTTTCCTTGTCTCATGTTGTTTCCAGTCCCTTATGTGCAGCTCAGCCACCTAAGCACTGAGTCAGGTACCTCCAGCCGTGCGTCCACCTCGGCCCCGGTCTGTGTGCTGAGTGGAATTGTTCTCCGGGTGCTTTGCTCTGTCTCAGCATGTCCTGCTGTGGGTGGGCTGATCATTGTACTGTGTGTGCTATGGGTTTCCACCTTTCATTTGTATTTTTTTGATTGTTGCATGACTTCAGCTCTGTGGTTTTCTAGAGTGATGAGACTGACTTTCAAAAGGTCACCCATGCCACAGCTGCCTTGGTTTGCACACACACTGGCCATGGCTGCACTTGCAGATGATCAGTTACACTGCTGGCATTTGCTCACCTTGGACCTTTTGAAATTGGGCCTTAAACATCTTGCTTTAGACATGCAGAGACTTAATTTTGGCAGTGAAGAGTGAGTTTTCTTCCCAAGAGTACAGCTCTTTCTGTGCTTACCCAGTGACACATACCCGAGTGACTGTGGGCCTGGCTCCCGGAGCTGCCTCCTTGTCTGAGTGCCACGTTTGTTCTCTCTCACAGTGCCAGCAGCCAGCATGACCCGGTTGATGCGTTCCCGTAGCCACTCCTCCTCCAGCGTGGGCTCGGGCGAGAGCAGCCGCAGCCGGTCTCATGCCAGCACCCATGGGGAAGGAAGTGCTGGAACCCCAGAAGGAATTGACCTCCAGGCTGCACCTCAAACCATGGAAGTATCCTGTTAAGCAGGAGCCCCTCTTCTGGATTCAGACAGCTCCATTCGCCCCACTGAACCCACTCAGAATTTAGCATTTCATCCGACATGGCATTAACTGTTCTCTCTAACCTGTGCATGCCCATCCAAGCAGCCACCTCCTTGGTAGTCTGTACTTGACATTACTTTGATCTTTTCTGTATCTCCTTGGCATCAGAGTCTCTTTAAAACTCGTTGACATTCCACAGTCTTAGTAAGTCCCATTACTGTACATGCTGATGCCATCTCCTGTCTGTGCTGTGTATCAATCCAGATGACAGCCATTGTCCCCCCTCTTCATTTAAATATAATTTCTGTGGCTTTGTGAGGTTTAGAATTGCTTTCTAGTTGTGCTTCTGCTAAAGGACCCTTGTGGTGCAGTTGGTATGTCATTGGTGGGACGTGGGAAAGTAAGACCGCGAGGATGTGGCACTCCAGGCACTGGAGCAGGCAATGCTGTGTGGAGCTGTGCCTGGGGCGCAGAGCCCACTGGAGGACCTGTGTGTCCCCAGGGCTGTTTCACATGCCAGGCAGCCTGAGAAAGACAAATGGTCAGGAGTACTGTCTTGGTCTTACCTATATATGTGTGTTAAGAAGGAGCAGAGTGATTTCTTACCTGAGCCTCCTGAAAAAGCAAAGTAATTAACCAGTAAACTACACTAACAAGGTGCACTATTAACCTAGTACAAGGGATTAAACTCCAGCAGCCCTGGCTCTAGACCACTTCTGCAACCCTCTGCTGACCCGGCAGAAGGGCGGGATGCAGTGACACATGGTCACTGTTCTATCCTGGCACAGGTGAATCTTTAACACTGAGCAGGTTGTGAAACGGGAAGCAGTGCCTCTTGCCAGGTGCAGATCCCGGAATCTCCTGCACTGCCAGCTCTGTGTCCCACTGCTGCTGCCCCAGGCAGGGTCTGCACAGGGTGCAGTTGTGTGGGGGCAGGGAACACCAGTGAATGTGACAGCCAGCAATCACACATTGCTGTGAGTCGGGTCAGAAGAGTGAGCAGTGAACACCTCTGTGCAGGTAGTGGTTGCTGTCTTTGTGGAATTCACAATTCTGCTACCTTTTTACACTTGGCCGGGTCACCAAGGGTGGACAGCAGATGCCTGCTACAGGCCAGGGTCTGGTGTTAATGGGAGAAAAGGGATGAGTGGTCAGGCTGCTGCAAGTCTCAATTGATAAGCAAAACATCCTTTCCTCACTGCTGAGCAGCCCTGACCCAATGGGAGCCAGCTCCTCCCAGAGTCATGCTCACATTCTGCTCCATTTCAGGTAGGGAATGGGACCGGGAGGCTCTGCCTGAGGGGGACTTTGTACCGGTTACTGAATAAAGCTATAACTGAGTTTCATTGTTACACTGTGTGCTCTTGGTGTCTCTCTTGGCACGACCTGCATGCCTGGGGCTTTGGCAGTCCGAGTGTTTCCTGCTGCACCCAGCAAACTCGTCCCTGTGGCAGGGAGAGGACTGGGCACCTCTGCACCAGGATAATGTGCTTGGCGGCCCTGTGGCCCCTGGCAGAAGGCTGTCCAAGGGCATTGGAGAGCTGGCCTCTGCCAAAATGCAACTAGAAACATCCAGAATGAAAACAACAGGTTTGCAGCAGCGCAGGCAAGAACCACCTCCCAGCAGGCGGTGCTCGGAGCCACCTGCTGTCCCTGGAGCAGTGCTCTGCACTGGCATGTTGCACGAACAGGACACAGAGCTAACCTGTGACAGGGCCACTGTCACAGCACGAGAGGACGGGGCAGTTTGGTTGTTGGTATATCCACCCTGCAGCTGGGCACAGGGAAGTGACGTGCTGCAGCCTGGCGTGGAACACACCTGGTTCTTCACCTGCTGCTTTCCAGACCCAGCTTCTACTCCCACTGCCAGGTGTCACCGTAACCCATGGAGAGACCCCTGGGGCCTGGACTGTCTGAGACCTTGGGAGAGGTCATTGCAGAAATGAGACAAAGTGTTCCCCTGAATTGTAAACTGGATGAAAGCTGAGATTGGGAAAAACTGGCCAGTTTTATCCATGAACAAGTAGTGGTGGTAGACAGGGATTAAATGAGCAAAACCAGAAGTTTAAATCTATAGGAGACAGGAGACCACCAAAGAAACCCGGCCCCTGGACATGGTGGGAAGTTCAGCACTTCTGGATGCAGGTGCCGGATGCAAAGCACCATGTGCAGGAGAGGAGCCAGTGTGGGTGCAGCACTGGGATCTAATGCTAGCTGACAGCTCCCAGGAATGGTCCTGCCTCCAGAAATACAGCCCAGAAGAAGGGAAACACTATTTAAATTACAGTGAAATGAGTTAGAGGAAATGATCCTGCAGCAGGGACTGGCTCAAGTGCTGTTCATGATGTGGAGGAGAGCTCCGAACTCCAGACTGCTCCTGGAGCAGGAGCCCAGGTTAGTATGGAGATGAGACTTTAGCAATTTGGAAGAGGAGTGCAGTTGTGGTGGCTCACAGGCAGAAGCAAGGCAAGATCTGTAGTGATGGTTGGAAAGATTTAATTGTCCTTAAGATAACTGGGAAAAGTAGGCTTGTTTTTGCATAAGCAAATGCTTTTCCTGTTAAAAAGGCAAAAAAATCCAAGGCGAATACAAGGTGAAAAATTAGTTTAGTAAAGGGACAAGGTGTTTGGGTGCTATGAACTATGCCAACCAAATCCAGGCACAGAGCTTGAGCTTGGGACAGCCTTCCTTGGGCTTGGATCCTGATCTCTCTGGCTGCTGGAGTGTGAGCTGGGGGCTGCAGGGCACAAATGTGCATTCCCACCCCTCGAGGGGCAGCCCAGAGGTTGGAGTTAGACCTTGCGCATTGGTGGAGTTTCCTTGACCTCTTCCTGCTCTCAGGTACTGGCAGGCAAATGGAGCCAGCATTTTCCTATGCTCACCCTTAGGGCTGAATTCCCAATTGCTCAAAACCTTGGGACAAGTTCATTCAGTGATGTGTCCAGCCCAAGACCCCAGATTTCTGTATCCATGGCTCCTTCAGCAGCACAGGGTGAGTCTGGCTTAGCTCAGCTCTGGGTCACTGATGGAAAAATACAACTCACAGTCATGGGCTGAGGTTTCTGCATGGGGGCTGCAGGGCCTCAGGTGCTGGGGGAAGGGCAGGGGGGAGGGAAGGGTTCTGCAGTACCCAGAAATCCATGGGCCCAGTGCTCCGCTGCCCCCAGCCCTGAGGCCGAGCCACGGCCAGCCCCTGCCCCCTCACACCTGGACATGTTCCTTGGCAAAAGGGATGGAGTCAAAGTCTTGGTGCCAGAAGATGAGGTGAAGAGCAACAGCCAAAGACTGGGAATTGAGAGGCTCAGGATTGATGTTGGGATTTTTCCTTGTTTTTAAGGCAGAAGGATGGGAAGGTTGTGGGATGAGCAGTGAGGAGGGATGTCCATCACGGAGGTGTTCAGGGTAGAGCCACAGCAAAGCTGTGTCAGTCACAACACTGAGGAGGCACAGGACTGGGGCCATCGGGGCTCCTGCCTCCCGCAACAATCGTTCGGTCTAAACTCCTGAAGGCCCAGGTGGCTGTGCCTCACTTTGCCTGGAGCCTTGGTCCTCCCCACCAGATAAAGGTGCACAAGCTGGTGCGTTTCTGCTGCCACAGGTGTGCCCAGGCCAGGAGGGAGAGAGGGCTCCTGGGCCCCTCCTGTGGCCTCAGACACCTGTTACGCCTTTGTTGTCCATGTACTATGCTTTTGCACCCCACATCCCCAAGAACCATAGCAGGGCTGCACCACCACTTCCAAGAGCAAATGAATCTTCTCCCAAGCATTACCAACTCCTTATCACAAAACAGCACTGCTGAGCTCAGGGCAGGCTCAAGGGTGTCCTGAACCCCAACAGCATCATAAGGCCCAAAAGCCCTGTTGAACCTGAGTGCATTTCACACTACCAAGGTGGTTATGATTGACCAGAAACTTTCACGTTTCAGCACAGAGAGAACAGGATGTGCAGCTGCAGCAGCAGGGCTCTGGCAGGAGGCTGTGAGTATCTGTTCACACTGCAGGGGCACAGCAGGAAATGGTGAGGGGGCACAGAGTGTTGCTCAGCTGGGCCATAAGCTCAGGAGCTGCTGAGAGCAAATCCCAAGGACCTTCCTCAGGGATGGATTGCAGGGGAGGGGGTGCAGGTGTGCATCAGAGGGTCCTGACCTCAGGCACGGGCTGGGGGGCTGGGCAGTGATGGGTGGGGGGAGGGTAGATGGTGCTGGCTGAGACAAGCAGTGTTTGCTTTGAAAGGTGAGTGGTACATGCACAGTTTGGGCCATGAATGGTCCCACACCAGCAGCAGCTGCTGAGCCTGGATAGGGCTGGGGATGGGACACAGCTGGGGCTGCTCCCACTCGTAACCCAACCCAGGCCAGGCACGGACAGGCTGGGCAGTGCTGGCGTGGGGCAGAGCTGGCGTGGAGCCGTGTTGGGCAGGTCCGTGAGCATCACACCTCCCCACCCCTGCCCATCACATCCAGCCTCATGCACTTGCTGAGGGCCCTGGTGCTGCTGCAGCTGAGGAGGCACCCTGGGACACTCCCCCTTCACTGTGACCACCCTGGGGATGGTGCCTGTCCAGCCTCACCCTATAAATCCTGTCATCATCCCTGCTCCCACTCACGTGTGCTACCCATCCATCCCACTTGCCCACCCATAAATCCCATGCGATGCCCACAGTGCCTTGAGTGCCCGCAGGGATTTTGCCGGGCCTGGTGCCCATACCCAGGGCCCCGAGGGGCTCAGCTGAGTGACCTGTGACTGAGAGAAAAGGAGAAACTCTCTCTAGTGTGTGCACGTCACAGGAAGCGGCAGCAACCGCAGCCCCAGCGCCTCACAGCCCTTCACGGCAGCACTGCCAGGAGCAGCCCCAGCAGCAGGACCTGAACACCAACATCCAGCCCTAGAGCGGGACCAAGGGCAAACCAAGAGGGTCTGGCAAGGGCAGAGATTGCCACTCTGGGTGCCCTGAGGCCTCTCCGTGCAGGGAGGGCAGAGCTGGCCAATGGCTGCCTGCGCATGAGCACCCAAACAATGGAGACAGCGGAGAGGGCCAGGTAAGTGGAGTTCACCTGTCCCGAGAGCAGGAAGGGGTTAGGGCAGGGGAGGAGAGGGGCTCAGCCTGGGACAGTTGTGGGTCTCACACAGCTCTGGTGGAAGCTCTCCATGGTCAAGGAACTAAAAGAGGTGTTCCCGCAGCTGCTCAGTCTCCACGGGGACCAGCAGCTTGGGACGTTGGGATGGGTGCCCCACATTCTGGGGGACATGGGGCTGGGGTGGGATGGCAGCACTCAGGCAGTCAGCCTGGCTGGGGCCCATCCACCATGAGGCTGCGGATGCCCTGTCCTGGGGAGTACCCACACACCCTCTGTGGTGGTGATGGGACAATTGTTTCCTCAAAGTGCTCCCTGGAGACCTGCCTGCCAGGCTCAGCCACAGCCCAGAGCCCTGCCCTGGACCGTGCTGGCATCGCTCTGCAGCAATGCCCTGCCTGGGACACAGGGTGGGGAATCCTGACCCCAGAACCAAGTCCCTTCCAGACAGCAGCAGCACAGACCAAGGCCCTTGGGGGCTGACCTCCAAGGATGGGGAATCTGCCCAGCCGGGAGAAGCCACTCAGCATCCCAGCAGCATCTGCCCACACCTCACAACCTCCACTGCCCACTCAGGCAGGTGAGTGCCCAGCAGCTGTGAGCTCATCCAACACCCTGTGTGCCGTTTTCTGGGCTGGTGCTGCCACAAGAATGCTGAGCCCTCTCCCCTTTCCCCGCAGTCCCCAGTGGCTTCCAGGCCCTGGCCCTCTGTGACTTCCCCTCCAGCGTGGGGGTGGCCGCTGTCCTGAGGATGGGGGAGCGGCTCCGCATCCTCTCTGAGTAAGTCTCTGCACTCCTGACCAGTGTCCAGCCTGTGGGGCCATGGTGGTGGCAGCCATCCTTTGTGTCTCTTCCCCCCACCCTGTAGCCTCAGCCCCTCAGGATGGCTCATCTCTCTTCCCCACAGGGATGGGGAGTGGTGGCTGGTGGCATCCGAGGTTTCTGGCAAGGAGTGCCACATCCCCAGCAGCTGTGTGGCCAAGATCAGGCATGGGTAAATGCTGAGAAGAATCAGTCCCAAGGAGGGCCCTGGGGAACACGATTCCACCACAGAACCTGGCCAACCCTGAGGCCAGATTCTGGCCACTGCTCCAGGACATCCTGCCCTGAGAAGTGCTGGGGCTTGGGGAGATGGCACGGCATGGTGGAGTGTCCCCAGGACAGGCCCCAGTTGGGGCAGGATGGGCCCCGGGGTGCTGGGTGTCCCCGGCAGCCAGGAGAGGCTGTGCCACAGTGCTCGCTGTCTGCACAGGTGGCTGTACGAGGGCGTCAGCAGGCAGAAGGCGGAGGAGCTGCTGCTCCGTCCGGGCAACCACAGTGGATCCTTCCTGATACGGGAGAGCCAGACCAGGCAAGGTGAGAGCCCTCAGACCCATCTCCTTTTCTGTCCCAGTCCTGCCCACCGGGCTGCCAAGGAGTGAGAGGGAGCGATCTTCCCTTGCTCACATCTAGAGGCAATGGCCCTGCTTACGGGGCTGCTTCCTGCTCTTGCTGCTCCCCACACTGTGCTGAGCCCCTGCCCTGGGGCCTCAAAACAGCAAACCACCAGCAGGTTCCTGCAGCTTTGGGTGACGCAGAAAAATGACAATACTCAGCCCGCAAAAAGAAACAGGGCCCCATCACACCAAGGGGACCCTGCGAGGGGATCCTGCCAGGTGCCACTGCGGGTGGCTGGTGGCACCAACGCCACCTGATGTCCCAGCCGTTCCCTATCGCCCATGTTCTTTTGAAGGTGCTCATGGCATGGGGCTGGCACAGGGATGCTTGTAGCCACAAAGCCCGTGGGGAGAAGGGCGATGCCTGCCACTTCCTGTAGGATGGCTGAATCCCTGCAGTGTGTGAGAGTGCATCAGGCAGCGGGGCTGAGCAGGACAGGGGCCTGGGGCAGCCCAGCCAAGTGCCCTTTGGCCTGTGCCCGCCAGGCTGCTACTCCCTGTCGGTGCGCCGCGGCGAGCACGCTGCCTGGGCCTCGGTCACTCACTACCGCATCCACCGGCTGGACAACGGATGGCTCTACATCTCGCCCCGGCTCACCTTCCCCAGCCTGCACAACTTGGTGGACCACTACTCTGGTAATGCCCCACCAGCCCCTGGCACCCTGAGCTGTGTGTGGGATGTCCCATGCCCTGAAAGGTGGGAGGGGGAAAAACCAGTGACAGCCGGTCCCCCCCTGCCCAGGTGTGCCCAGGTTGGGGGGGCAGGGGATGCACCCTATTGATGCTGTTGGTTCCCTGCCCAGAGTTCAGCGAGGGGCTCTGCTGCCCTCTCCGTGAGCCCTGCTCCATGGACGGGCCAAGGACGGCCCCAGTCCCCACAACACCTGCTGTTGTCAAGAAGCCATCACTCCACTGGGACAAGATTGAGAGGTGGGGGCAGCTGGGGCAGGGGCTGGGGCTCCCCCCCCGACCCTCGAGGGGCTGTGGGCTGCCTGCTGACTGCCCTGTCTGCCCTCAAGCAGCTCCCTCCTGTTCTCGGAGACCGCATCTGCACCCGAGGACTCTCCCATCAGCCAGGGCCTGCGGGAAGCCATCAGCTCTTACCTGAGCCTCTCAGAGACTGACACCCCCGAGCCGGACCCCACAGGAAAGGTGGTGAAGCACAGCTGAGGACAGGGCTCCACTTGGCCACAGCTCTGCGGTGGAGCCACAGCTCAGCCTTCTGCTGCTTTCAGCCACAGCCCCTTGCTGGTGCTGGGGCCCGCTGGCCGGAACCGGGGACAGCCAAGACCGACGCGGGGCCAGGCAGGCAGCGCTGCTGGAGGAGGCGGCTGCCCCAGGGCCTGTCCTTCCCTCAGGGCACGCTTTGGGACAGGGTGCTTGGGCACCCTGAGCCTCACCCAACACCCGAGGGGGGAGGAGGCAGAGGCTGCACAGACAAGGAGCCCTGCCTACCCCACAGGCTGCAATGGGGCCCCTGGCATCTGCTCCCACAGCAGGAGAGAGAGGATGGAAATGTTCAACAAACCAAATCCTGGCCCAGGTGGAGGAACAGCCCAACAGCATCAGAGCTCTCCAGTTCAAGCACAACTGATTTAGGGGTGTGGGTGTCTGTGCAGGCCTGCGACCAGCAGCCGTGGACCCTCAGAGTGCTCTCCCCCCATAACTCACCACTCTGCTTGCTGGGACCAGCAGCCAGGGGGGAACCAGCCCCTGACTGTGCCCAAAGCAGCTGATTTTGAAACCTTTTAACACATGGATTGCAAGTTCCATAAAACAGGATCCTGCTGGACATGCAGCAATAACTATCTGCAGTGTCTCAATTAAAAGGCACATCGATCATAGCTGAGGCTTGGTGAGCACATTGTGACTTGCCCATGGGGCCAGTTTCACTGCCACAGCCTGGGGGCATTTGCTCCTGCCATGGCCCTTGGCCCCAGCTGGAGTGAACATGTAGCCACGGGCCAGTGCTGGTCCTCAGCCGAGTCTCTTCAGGCAAATTCATGAGCCCAATAGGTTTAAATGTGTAATTTAACATCACAGCTGCTGATCTAGGAACAATGGGGAAAGAAATGTGTCTGTACCAGGAACAGATTATTCAGAGAAGTAGAATGCAAATAGTCATGTCTAACCCCGATCCCAGCTACACTGCAGCCCTGAGGGGCCTGAACAGTGGCAGANCCTAACCCTGATCCCTGCAGCACTGAGGGGCCTGAACAGTGGCAGAAATGCCTCAGAGCAGCTGCACTTCTCAGCCTCTGCTTTCACCAGGCCCTCACGAGCAAAGCTGCAGCAGCCAGAGGTGGAGAAGAAATTGCAGAAGCAATTTTGCTACTTGGCAGCATCCTTCTCTTCCTTCCCTCTCTGCACCCTGAGGCCAGCGCAGCAAGACCTCCCCCTAACCCTCAAGCTGCAGGTCTCCTGCTTGGACGTGCTCCAATCTCTTTCTCATTTTCCTGTCTGATGAGCTCAATCTTGCAACCTACCATCATTCTCATTTCCTTCTCCACCCAGAGCTTTACAGACCTGCTCAGCCCCAGCTTCCAGCCCAGGTAGCCTCAGCACAGAACAGGCTGAGCTTTGTCCCTGGCCTTGTCCTGCTGTTGTCACACTTGGGGCCCCAAGGTAACTCAGAGGAATTTAGAATCTTTTATTTTTGCTATTGACCCCTGTTGTGTGAACCAACTCTTGAGTTCCTCCCTTCATCACCAACCTGTGCCCGGGTTGTTGGATGCATTTACACAAAGGGCCACGGTCAAGAGTCTGCTGCTCTGGCATTTGTAACCTGGAGCCAGATAAAATGGCTGTGGTTGGAAAGGCTGTTCAAATCCTTCCCCATCACCAGCAGCCTCTGAGCCCTCCAACTTCTCTGTCCTGAAAATCTCCTTGTTCTGGGCACATGTCACTCATGCTGGGAAACGCCTTCCCAGGGCACCCCGAGGCCCACTCCCTCCCTCTCATGGTTAAATGCTGCAGCCTGTGAACCACGGGCACGAAGCAGATTTTAACAGGTGGCCGAAGCGCAGAGTGGGTCTAACAGCTCCCAAGAGCAGCAGCGCTCCACCAGCCAGAGGAGAGCAGAGCAGGAGTGGTGACCGTGGGGCCACTCTCCCAGGCAGTGCAGGACAGGGACACCTAAGGCTCTGAAGGGACAGAACAAGCCCCAGTGAGACCCACAAGTGCTGGGGCAGGGGAGGACCCAGCAGCTACCCCAGCCACCCCAGTGTGGGCAGCTATGGAGGCACAGCAGGTCTTCTCCAGCGGTGCTCCGAGTGCCCCGGACCCTCACACGGAGAGGAGCTTCCCAGCTGCTCCCCAGTGTTCAGGGCACCTTGCGATTGTGACCCGTGGCCACTTTGGCCAGACCAGCCACGCTGTGAGCAGCACAAACCTCCCCAAGAGCCATCTCACCACTTCCTCTGAAGTGACAAGTGCTTCGTGTCACAAACTCGTCCCAGGAGACAGGAGTAACCCAGATTCTTGTTAATAGATCCCTTGGGGTGGATTACAGTGAAACTGTAATGTTCAATGTGTATAAATACATGTACACAGGGTTTATTTTAGAACAATTTGGTTGCAAAGGAAAGCAGGTATGTAGCCGTTTTGATTATTATTATTATCTATAGTAATATAACAATATGAAAGCATTGCAAAATTGTCACTGAAGCTGCAGGAATAAAAGAAACTATCCAATACCATCTTTCAAGTGTCAGAAAATCAAGCATCACTTTATTCCAGATAGGATGTGCAGTAGAAATAATTCTAGCTCCCCTAGTTCTTTGCCAGACTTTTCACATATTTATACATTTAAAACCCAAAGAAATTCTCATTCATTGGTTCTACATTATACAATTCTCAGTACTTGATCTCCTATTGGATCCCTTCACCTTTGATGCCAATTTGGTCCTCATTCTTTGGTTTCCAGACCAGATGACTCCAATCTAACAAAGGCGTAATGTTTGTTAATGTCCGTTTATCTCCTCTGTATCTTCTCGCTACTCCCAACCTGTAGATGTCGATTTTTGTTGTTTGAAGCCCATCAGGCTTCACCCAGCGAAATTCAAACCCTCGGTGAAGAGAGTCTTTTGAAGAGAAACTTTAATTCCACCCCTCTGCCCCTCTTTCCCCTTTGACAAAGGCGAACAAACCCATGACAAATGTTACCTCAAAAATTTTAAAAGTTACATCATTTCCAACAACATGAAACCACAAAAATATCACCCAAAGACATGTATAAGGGAAAAGAGAGAGAAAAAGAGAAGGAGGGAGGGAGGGACTGAGGGAAGATAAGAATGAAAATCTCACCACTCAGTCAGCCTTCCATGAGTCTTGACTGTCGCAGCTTAGCTACCCTTTGGCTGAAGTGATGGTCTGTTGGGGGTGGGGGGAAGAAGCCGGAGTGTAAAATACACTCAGGCCAGGAATGCCCAGTGTGTTAGGTTAACACAACTTGGCTTGGGAGGGGAGGGTGGGAGGAAGCTACAGAGGCTGCTTCTGAGAGAGAAGCTCCTCGAAACTTCTCCTCTGTCCAGCAGAGCCAATCCCTAAAGGCGCTGACAACTGACATACTGGCTGGCCCAATTAGAGAAGTTGGCAATGCCTCTGTGGTGACATATTTAAGAAAGAAAAAAGGTGCGCAAATCCTCTTTCTTGCTCTCCTTGGAGACGTGGCGGCGGGGCCACTGGGGGCCATCTCGGTGCCGCGAGTGGCCACACGGCCGGGGCCAGTGCCGGGGCAGCCCCACGGCCGGAGCTGAGCGCGGCTGGGGCCAGGAGCCGCTGCACGGCTGAGACCGAGTGCCCAGGGTGGCACTGCACGGCGGCTGCTATTTCGGCACGGCTCACAATGAACTTTATTTGCTTAGCCACTTTTAGCCAGCCATGCTGTGGACAGAAGCAGCAGCTGCACCTTTTCCTTTTCGGTGCCCCACATGAGGAGAGGCGCTGAGCGGAGCTGGCGGCTGGTGCAGCTCGGCGGTGCCAGCAGGGAGCAGGTGACCGGCAGTGAGAGGCACGGCAAGCAATTCCCCAATGCAGAGCCCGGACAGGATCAACCTTTCAGCACTGCAGAGCTCTATAAAAACTTTTCAATTGATAGAACCTGAGAACAAACGAACTCACAGACACCAGTTCTCTCCCAAGTCAGAGAAAAGAGAAAGGTGAAGACACCTGAAGAAAACAACACGGTGACACCAAGATGCAAAGGAGGGAGGGGGAGGAGGAGGTGCTCCGAGCATTGGAGCTGAGATTGCTCTGCAAGCCGTGGTGAGGACTACAACACAACAAACTATTTCCCTATAATTCATGATGTGCATGGGGGGATGCAGAATTCACCCGCAGCCCATGAGAACAAGGTACTCGCGCCGGAGCGGGAGGATGCTGAGAAGCTGTGATCTGGTAAAAGGCTTGAACAGAAAGAACCCTCGTTTCCAGAGACAGAGACCCTTGATTCCAAACTGTAACAGCTCATCCTTAAAACACTATACACCATGAACTAAAATGGCCCGTGAATAAACAGCAGTGGGAAAACTGCCCATGGGAGGGAGTCACATTGCAGCAGGTTAGGCGGGACTGCTACGCATGCAAATTAGAACCACACTGGAGAAGTTCACAAAGAACTGTCTCCTGTGGGAAGGACCCCATGGCACAGCAAGGGATTCCTCTCCCTAAGCAAATGGGAAAAAGATTTTTAGAAGTGACAAACTGACTAAAACCCTGCACTGTCTCCGGGAAAGAAAGAAGGGCTGGGGGGGGTGGGGGAAAGGTATTCTAAGGTTTATTTTAGTTCTCATTACCCTCTTTTAATTCTGTTAATAAATTTTGTTTATTAAAGTTTAGAGTCTGTTTGGCCTTTATTTTCTTCTCATCCTTATCTCACTCTATGAACCTTTTAATTTCTTTTTCTTTCCCCCTTCTCTGCTCAACTATAGCAGAGGAGAATGAGTGAACAATTTTTCATGGGCACACTGGCGTTTGGCCAATGTGAAACCCCCAGCACCCAGGTACCTCCCTTGAAGTGGGAAGCTTTCAGTCCTCTGGTGAAAAGCCTCAGAAATGAGTCTGGGGGCACTTTGGGAGGCCCTGAAGGTTTATAACACCTTCTAAGGACATGGCAGCTGCCTCTCAGACATTTGAGCCAGGAATGCCCCATCAGACCTTCCCCTGGCATGAGGCTCCATCCTGTCACAAGGTTGTCTGTTACCCCACTCACAGCCTATCATTCACAACTGAGGAGTGCTTTGAGTCCATAAAAGTCCAGTCTCTCTCAGTTTGAAGGGGGTGAGGGGCAGAGCACAGTCTTGTCTGGCCGGGTTGTGCATCCAGATATCACTAAGCTGAGCATCTCTCCCTGCAGCAGCATCTGCTGGGATCAAAGGGATTTTGAGGAGCTGCAAAACAGGCAAAGTGTCTTCATCAGCTCTGAGTCACTGTGCAAAGGACACAGCTGTGCCCAGAGCCCATACTCAGAGCAGCATCCACCCAACCCTCATCCCAACGGACCCAAGGGCACAGAAGCCATTGCTCCAGGAGCCAGTCCTTCCCTCATGTCCTTTGTCATGTCTGTACTCAAGCCCTGTGACTTCCTCACCAAGTCACCAGTCTGGAAGCCCAGTAGGTACACACAGCTTCCACTCCCAGGCCCATGCAGCCCCTCAGAATTAGGTATGGAGCATTGCAAGGCTCCATGGCCCCATCCAGCCTCTCCTTTCAAACACCCCAAAAGCACACAAGCACCACCAGCAGGAAAACTCCGCAGCAGGACAGGATGAATCCCAGTTTTGCTGGTTTGTTCTGTTTTTCTATGTTGTAATAGTAAAAAAAAAGGTGATATTTACAGTTAGCCTGTTTCATAACCTCATTCTGGGTTACTTGTAGCAGGTATTAACCAGACAAGAGCTGTACACAGTTTTTTCCGTTCACAAGAACTTGCTGTGCAACCTGAAGGATTAGCAGGCAGCTGTGAAACTGCTGAACAACTGCAGTGGCCTGCAGTGCACCAGAACCCCACTGGGAAATCAGAGCAAGGACCAGCCACAGCACTCCCACAGCTGGATGGAGCAGCAGGCGGGGCAGCACCGATGGCGCACTGGCCATCACAAGAGGCATGAACATGACCCACGGGCTGGACAATGGTCAACAGCAGATCCCGTAATTACAGATGATATTTTGGTGAAATAACAGCGAGAATGGGATGACTCCATGAAGGCTGACATCTGACTGAGAGCTGCCTCCTTCTCAGAGTCTGCATCTACAGAAACATTCAGAAGTAAGTAAATCAGAGGACACATCAAAACATGACAAACCACAGCACATATCCCATTGAATTATTTCAAATTCAGACCACAACTTCAAAACCCAATATGGACACTTAAATGATCACCAAAGACCTGCACGATGACACTGAGCCGTGAGACACACTGGGATCTGCCATCAGTGGCTCAAGTCTCTCCAGGCTTCACACACCAGGCTCCAGCAGTGACGTACCCTCCAGCCTTAAAATCCAGTTTCATGAGGTTTTTTTGTTTTTTTTTTTTTGAGAATAAAGTTAGAAAGGAAAATTTGCTAGGACAAGGGAATACATCTGCTTTCCTCCCACTGGGGAAACAGAGGGAAGTGATGGAACCTGACGGCACACCAACGCCTGCCCCTGGCTTCAGGCACCCTGGGCCAGGCACACTGCTTCTCCAGCCCTCCCCAGCTTCCTCCTCTTCCCATGCATTTTCTTCTACATGGATTGTTCAACTGCATCCAGAGCTCCTTGCTGCACACCACCGCTAACGCAGTGTTCCCTCTGCCTGGAGCTGCTGTGGCTGCCCCTGACAGGCTGCTCGTCCAAACAGAACAAAAATTAGGGTCAGATCACACATACTAGGTACTAATATATTACTTATACTAGGATTTGGGAACAAAGTTTAGGAGCTCCTCATTAAACAATATCCAACACAAACTATTGAGGATATTTATACAACATAGATCCGGAAAACAATGATTTCCAGATTTTAGCAATAGTTAAGAGATATATATACCTGACAAACTACAGTACTGGCATTTCAATGGGATGTGAAGGAAAAAAGTCCAAAATTATTTTACTGAGTTATCATTAATTGAAACAAAGACTTTACTAAGACTTAACCAACAAAAACCTATTTTTTATTTATTCCAAACACCAAGATACAGAAGTTTTCAAGTTTTGCAAATATTGCTCCAAAACAAAATTCTATGTACAGCCCCTTGGTTCTAATAGTGCATCAACAAACACGTGTGTACCCACAGTGCAATGTCTGCTCAGTTCATCAAGGCTCCACGTTGCATTCACTTACCAGTGATTTAAAGAAACAAAAAAGTGACCTGTCAGCCTGAACAGTTGATCCAGACTAAAAATAACAATGAGGAAACTTGCAAAAAAAGGGACAGGAATGAATCCAGGCAGAGCACAATGAAGAATCTTCCCTGAACATGAGAAGTACTAATCTATTTTAAATAAATATTTTCAGTCTTTATCTGCAAGGGCTTCCCCAGCACTACTGAAGGGATGCAAGTCTCCAGGATCTGCAACTTGATCTACCCACAGGAACTGCCTTTTCTTCCAAACCTCCAGTACAGCCCTGAGCAAAAATAAACCGACAATTAAGAACACACAATGAGCACACAAAAGCCATTGCTTGAGAAGAAATCCCCCTTTGGAGCAAGAAGCCTGCTCAGGGACTGAGTGCTTGAATGCCCTCAGACTGGGAGCACAACCCAGCTGTTCCCACACAGCCATGTCCTGCTTTCCAGATTGTAACCAGGGAACATCTTTTCTGGTCCACTTCACCTGACAGTCACCAGCTGCCTGGGAGGCTCCTCTGACGCTGTTCTGGCTGTCTGGCCACCATCACCTCCTCTAGAGCTGCACCAGCCCAGGTGCCTGACAGGAATGAGCCAAGGTGTAAGCATTGGTCTCATCTTCAGAGAGCCAAGTGATCCTTAAAATACCATGTAAGCTTTATTCCAATCGTGTTACAGAAAAGTAAGTTTGTTTTTCTGCTGTATGTACATTGTATTCACTATATATCAACTTAGTACTATAAAACTAATGAGACAAATTATTCCCTGAACTGAATCTTGGCATAAAAGTCTTAGTTACTACCTAGAACAGCCTAATTATTTTGTTTTCTGAAGGAAATAAAATATTCGCTGTGTAGAGACTGTAACTTCTACAATAATATTGGATATTTCAAGTTTACATTGTTCTTTGCAGAATAAACGCATTACAGACCTATATTCCAAATTAATAATTTGTACAGGTATGGGCCTTTCCATTACAACTCTGTTTGAATGTTACCCTTCAGTAGTATCATTGAACCCAATAAAATAAGGGTAACAAATCTGGCTTTTTAAGGACACCCTCTCACTGCCAAACCAGCTCACTATGTTCCACAGGGAACTGAACTCAGCAACGTCTGTGAAGGAAATCTAAAGCTGCAGCCATTATTTCAGGAGCGGTGATCTGCAGCTGAAAGACTCTGACCTCTCGAAAGCTCACAATGTTCCAAAGGTTCTGTATAACGTGACTGAACATCAGCAGCCTTGTCACCTTGCCATCAAAAGGTAAATACAAACCGAAAATTAAAACTTAAGGTATAAAAAGGGACTTTGTGAACACAGGCCATTTAAGATAACAACCCACTCACTGTCTGCAAGGACAGCACCTCATGCATAGATCTTGAGGCTTTATTTACACAAAATAAACTGATTCCCAAAACCACACATTCATAGCAAGTCTTTACAATGAACACATCCAGAGTACTGAAAAAAGTCTACATTTCCAAACGTAACCGGAATGGCAATTATTAACAAATGGGTAGAAAATACATCACATCCGTGACGGACCGTGCTGCAGCGCCAACTCAGAACGTGGCTCCAGTCCTTTCCCGGCGGCACGCCGTACGACTGCAGCGAGGGTACCCCAGCAGCAACTGCTGCAGGAGGCGCAGGACGGCCGGATTGAAGAGCTCAAGAACGCACATGAACACCACATTCATGAGCTTCCCCAGTACCGAGTCATGTGACAGTGACAGGATAAATATGCAAAACAATCATTTATTCTGAAAATAAGTGCAATCTACCTGTGACCTCCTGCTACATTATTTACTGTAACAGAAGTGCAGGTCAGGCCACTGTTACTTGCAAACCTCCACATAACACTTTATATCAAGAGCTGGACATTCATACTTACTAAGTCTGAAACAGTTATAACATCTCCTAAGGATTAAATACTGAGTGCTAGTATGCATAAACCAGAAGAAATAAAACATGACATGAGTCACTTAAACTATGCAAAGTTATTTACAACCCCTGTCAACCAACCTTTTTTGGCTCTTAGAACTCTGTTCTTCAGTGGCACAATTTTTAGTCAATTTAATGATAAAGTCTACCGTTTTGATGAGCAACTTGTAAGGAGTGAAAATTTGAGTGTAACTTATCAACCAACAGGCAACCTCTGGAGACAAGAGTACGACCTTTTCCACAGCACTGTAATTGTCTAATAGACCTGAAATAAGCTTTTTGCTGTTCTTTGAACAACACTTCTTCACAAGTCCCTGAAGTCAATCTTCATCCCATGCCAGCAGCACGCTAGTTTCATTTACAGATTCAGAGCTGCTCCCAGCAGACGCCCCAGCTTTGCGCGCAGTCGCGGTGCTCTCCAGCCTCACGTGGAGCAGCACAGCGCGATCTGCTGCACTTTGCCCAGGTCTGTTATCAGCTGCTTTATGCAATGTTTGAGCTGGGGGAGTCGAGCCAGTGGTTCTGGGGGTTCCAGCTCTCCTGTGTAATCCAGCCAACTCTCCAGAACTGCAAAGAAAACAAAAACTGTCACTACTACAGTTCTCAGCAAACAGCTCATCTGAAGTCACGAAGCAAGAATTCTTTAAATCTTTTGTAAATCCTGAGAAAGCAGTGGGAAATATTTTTAACACTGTTATTTGAGAAATCATAAAACTGAACACCTCACACCAATCTTTTCAAGTAACTTTTCATACATAACCAAATAATTCACATGGGGATGGGGGGAGAAGCTGCTGCTCCTAGGAAAAAGCAGGAAAGGAAAACTCTGGACCAGACACTGTGAAATCTCATGCTAGATTTCCTCTGATCTGTGTCAATTCCAGGGCAAGGACGCTGTGGTACAGGGAGTTTAGGCCATCAAGGATGGTAATGAAAGAAATTTGTCATCAATAGAGAACACAACTGACCAAGACAGAATTGGGTAACACAAAATGGGGATGAAGATCAAAAGCACAAACAGCAAAGTGCTGCACAAGGAAAATGAACTCTTGCTTTAAAAAGCTTCTCAACGGGAAACAAGAAATCCCATTGAGCAGAAGACAAGTCAAGTGACAATGTAACATGCTCACAAGGAAGGTGGTCAGGTTGGACTATGATGAGTTCTGGGAATGCTGACAGTATTGCAGATGGAGACTGAAACCTTGAAGACAGAATAAATACCTGTGCCAAGAGCAGCCACTGCCACCAACCAGGCCAACAGGTGAATTTCTCCCCCAGGCAGCGCCTGCTGCAGAACCAGCAGCATCACCCGCCACTGGCACATCCTGCCTTGGAGTGAGAGAGTTCCTGCTCCAAGCAGCAAGGCACTGCACAGACCCTGCTCAGCAGCAGGTACAGAAAGTCTAACTTTTGGGAACTAGAGCTTCTTTGTTTAGGCAGTACAGCCCTGACTGATCTTCACCACCTGAAACAGCCCTTTAGCTGTCCAACTCTTCAGTACCTCACTTACAAAGAGAGGGCTCTTTCTTGGGCAGAAGTTGGATTCTCCTGCAAGTAAAGCTGCTGTTGTAACCACTACACAACCAATGGTCAGACTTAACAATGTAAAGGAGAACTATCCTGAATCATTTAATGCAACACAAAGGGTTTTCCATTACTACGGAAATCTTAGAAGACATTTAAGTGAAGAATTTGGAAGAGACAGGAAAGGGTAAGAGCCTTGTGCACTGAACAGGCCGCCCAGAATGGGCTAACATAGCCAGCAAGGCCCTGAGGAACAGAGAAACGCAGGCATGCAGCAGAGTTTTGGAAAATGACAAAAACCTAAACACAAAAAGACACAAAGATGTTCCAGTACAACATCTGATGCAACTATTTGGAGACGACCTAACTAGACAACTTGTTCTGTGAAATTCTGCTCTTTGTTTTAAAATCCATCTCCCACATCAGCAGCATGTCTATCTTCTGTTAGGAACTGTGATAATTAAACATTCATCTCTTTGTAGGTTTGAAGAAGTAAAATTCTGGTTAACATGTTTTGAACAGGTAGTTCAGTTTAAAGAAGTTGGTTTTAAAACTAGAATAACACTACTTACCATCTAGCTCCTTCTCAATGAAATCCATTCTGTGGATGACTTCATCTTGCAGAGATTCCACGTGAGCTAAAAGATTGAGCTGCCACTGCAGCTGCGAGTTCACAACTCCTTCTTTGTCTTTTTCCAGCAATTTCATTTCGATAGCTTCCTCTGGAGAGACTTTCTTAGAGACAGACTCTCTCACCTAACAGAAATACACACATTAAATATTTGTTACAGTGAAACAGAACTGGGGAGTCGAACTGCCTGAGTCCTCCCAGTGCCCCAAGCTAACTGCTCAACTCATCACAGGCCAGAGAGAGAGACACAGACCATATACAGATACTAACCTGGTCTGGGCAACAAGATCTAAATATAGACATTTTTATAGGTATTTTGCTAAAAACTATTTGTACTTCACAAGCATCTGCTTTTCTGAAGGTAACATACACATGTGTAGTTATCTCCCTGCCACCTTTCATCTGGAAGATCCTGCACTGAATCCGTGCATCTCAGGGAATGCTGAAGCTGTTTTTCACCTGACAATAATCAACTAAAGAGCAAACAATTCAGGAGTGAAAAGGGATTTTTCCTTAAGGAATCCAATCTAAATTTTACTAAAACTTTCACTGAACCATCTCCAAACAAGCATTACCACTCCTTACAAAACTTGACTATAACATCAGCAGTGTTCATTCTACTCCCCTACTTTTTTCATCCTTCCGCTGAAATAGGAGCCTTTAGAAAAAGGCTATTTTAGATTGAAGAACTAAAATATTTGCCTTTCTAACAGGCAACATAACACAATCTCAAGTGATTGACAGAGAAGTTAAAAGTAGCAAATTACGACTTACACATGGATGAAGTAAGAGCTATCCTAACCTTTAATCCAAAACAGGGGAGCTCAGTATTTCACAAAATCATAAAAATGTACATTAATCTGGGTTGGAAGAGGCCTTTAAAGGTCATCTAGTTCCAACCTCATGCCACCAGCAGGGACACCTTCCACTACACCAGGGTGCTCCAAGCCCCATCCAGCCTGGCCTTGGGCACTTCCAGGGATGAGGCTGCAGCTTCTCTGGGCACCCTGTGCCAGGGCCTCCCCAGCCTCACAGAGAGGAATTTCTTTCCAGTATGCAATCTAAATCTAGACTCCTTCAGTTTAAGGCCATTCCGCCTTGTCCTGTCCCTCCATCCCTTGTCCCCAGTCCCTCTCCAGCTCTCCTGGAGCCCCTTTAGGCCCTGGAAGGGGCCCTGAGGTCTCTCTGGAGCCTTCTCCTCTCCAGGTGAACACCTCCAGCTCTCCCAGCCTGGCTCCAGAGCAGAGGGGCTTTGTTCATTTCCCAGAAGGTTTTTAACATTTCTCAGCCCACATTTCATAGGAATTGCTACTAACTAATAGAAGTGAAATTTTTGCACTGAGGTGTAGAAAGAAAGGCCTCTACTAGACCTGACAGAGCTGACAATGAGAACCAAGCACTGAAAAGCTAAACCTAAAGTGCTCCAGTAGGAAGAAGATACAGGACTATTCCATGGTGATCAGTTAAAAAAGAAATCACTTCAGGCTGATACCTTTTTTTTTTTTCATTCTTGAAATGCTGCCTGAAGAACCTAAAATTAATTTAACTATTAGAAGAAACATGGAAACAAGATGGAAATAATTAGAAGCTGGCCTACCAGTGTATTTGGTAGCACTATACATGCTTGGCCTGTTCTCTCTCTCTTTGCTAGTGTTTATTTTTACATTTAACACACAAAAGTAAGCAGCAATGAACAATGACTGGACCATAATGCATGGTCCACACTTTTCAAATGACTTGAGGTCCAAAAGTCAACCTAGATTTTTTAATTATAATATAAAATGAAGGAGTTGATCACATTTATCATTTTAATTGTTACTGGCAACCTAAATTTTACCAGTCTTAACAAAGGAAACTGCACAAACAGATCGAAAAGTATTAAAACAGGCTGAGGTTTGCACGTTGCCAGGCAAACACATGCACTTTACCAGACAGGACTATTTTAATAAAAATACCTTAGAGTAATTGTGTTTGGATTCATTTTCCATCTTGCATATTTCTTGGTCCAGATTCCAGCCAAACCTCTCTGAGAGGGTATCATCCCCATTTTCCCTTATTCTGTTTACGCCATCATCCATGGCTGAGCCTCTTGTTTCCACAACCAGCCTCTGCTCTATGGCAGGGTAGTAGGCCCGAGGCTTCTGGTAACAGTGTTCACTCGTAATGTAAGATTCCTCCACAGAAGGAATTGTTGAGGGTTTCTCAACTGTCCCATTCCAAGTTCTGTAACTTGCCGTCTCCTCTTTGCAACAGTTTTCCTCGAAGTGAATGATGTGTTTTGTATGGATTTTTTCATCCACCGTGATGTGCTTCCATGGGTGACACCAAAGCTTTAAGTCAGGGTGTTCTTTATTTCTGTTCAAACATAAAAAAGTAAACCACCCAATTTAAATGTCAAAGTGACTAAGTAAACTATCCTCTTATGTAAAGAAATTAAGTAAGAATATTTTAAACACTACATACTCAAGACATTGTAATCACTAAAAAATGCCCAAATACTCTGGAATAACATAGTTTCACTGACCTCAGTTGAGCATCCTCCTACAATGTTCTGTTAGGTTCACTATTTTTATTTCCACAACATGGTACAAAAGCCAAGTGTTTGGATTAAGAAAAAACTTGAAGAATAAGTTGCAAATAGACACATACAACTTCTCACCAATGTTGGTCCTTCATGGAACATTTTGCTTCAAATATTTGCAATTTTTTAACAGTAGAAATTGATTTTTAATTTAATTGCTGGGATATTTTTAGTAAGGTATGGTACACCAACACTGTAGTGGTGTTGCATAGTGGCCATAGCTCCCTTCATCTGTTCTTAGAAAAATTCTTATTTTAATTGTCTTCAAATTGACTAATATATTAAATATTCCAGCAGAAGGGACAACTACAGGTATCAGATTATTAGAGCCATAACAAACAAAGAGTGAACATTGTAACTCATGTTGTTCCTTGTGTCAGGCATCAAAACAGCAGTAAAAGGAGAGCAAAGCAGAATAGTCTGCTATCTTCAAAGGGCTGGCAGCTCATCTGCTAGAGGCTGCAGGAACACAGCAGAGCAAATCCTGACTCTGAAGCACCTGCATTGGGCTGCACAGGAAGGGGGGGTTGCCCTCAAGCCCCCCTCTCTGCTTCCTGGCAAAGGTAGAGGGACTTAATTCCATTCAGCTGATCCAGCCTTCCTAGCTGTTCACCAAGCCACTCATCAAACATGACTACCTGACCTTGGCAGGAACTGCTTTCTAACCCATCCTGCAGCAGCTCAGGTTTGTTCAGTGTCTCTCAGAGGAAACCAGAGCGAGTACAGCTGCCAAGGCCGTGCTCAGACTATTTCACAGAAGCACCTTTGCCTCCAGTGCTGGCACAGCGAGGATGTACCCCCCTGGTGAGCCAGCCTGAAGGCATGCCTGGGAAAGTGAAAGCCAGGTGTTCATTTACCAAAGCTTTCTGCTCCAGCTTCACCCATCTGCTACACCTAAAGACATTACATTTTGCTCAGAACAGAGCAAGGGATAATTCTACAAAAGACAGAATATTTTTCTGAGAAATGATGCACCAGTTACCTAAGGATGAAAATTCAAATGCTAATAACTTGAGTAACCTTTTAACTCCTGCCTGCTGAAGGTTCACCCTCCCACGGCACTGCCGGGGTCACCTCGGATCCTTTGACACCTCCTTGAAACACTGAGCAACACTCTCCTTATCACTTCAGGCACCTGTGAAATCATCTTCTCTCTATCTCTTGATCTGCATCAACAATATAATAATTATTCTAATTCAGCAATTTTTCAAATCCCTTCTGATTTATGTCATGATAAAGAAAACAGCAGCTGAAGCTTTTAACCAGACAATCCAAACAGGACTGCACCTCACCTTTAATTAAGCCAGGCCATCACACTGACTTCAGCATGGGAGAGAAAAGGAACAAAACCTGCAGCAACCATCACAGACACACCCAGTGCTCCCTACCTCAGTACTACATACATCTCAATTCACAACTAGAAAGCCTGAAACTCAAGTCTCACTCTTTAACAAAAGGCCCAAGGAGTGGCCTTACAATACTGATGTTTCAGTCTCCAAAAAGGATAGAGATTACTGACAGATCTAACTAAAGGACCCCATTAGTGGAAAAGCAAAACCTTATGTTAAAATGGCTACTCTCTTGCTTTAAGCATTATTCCACTGTTTAAGCATTTCCAGTTTTGTCAATGGACCTCCTGCATCACCACAGATTAGGGGAAAGGGTCTACAGAATGCCAAACCCACTGCTTTTCCAAATAGCTGCTGTTGTGCAATTTATCAACTAATAAATTACAATTATGGAATTCAATAAATTAAAAACTGCTGGATTTGAGTTAGAAAAAATTTTTTTCAGTCATCAGAACACAAGGATGACTTTAAACAGGAAAATACACAGAAAAGTTGACTTGACAGAAAAAACTCTTTTATATAAATAATGATGTTATTTGCTGTATATATAGCTGAAATGACCTTTGCTCAGAAATGAAGTGCTGCAGGTCGCTGAGGGTGCAACCACTCTCCCACTGCAGCAGAACAACATACTGTACCAAACAAAAAGATCTGACTCCTCTTGGACAAGCTATGATCGGATTTCCTGGAACAGAGAAGGCAAGTGCTGCAAAAATGATGCCATGGGTTGTAAGTCTATCCTGTTCTTACTTAAAATCCATTTGGGTGATGCAGGAAAAGCTGTCATCATTAGTTTTCTCCCTCTTTCTTCACACTTTCCCAACCCTTTCTATACACATTGTCCATTTACACTCAACCCACTTAAACAGTTTTCAAGCACCCAAGCCCTTTCCCAAGATCACATCAGCAATTCAAACTATGTTATAAATCCACAGAGAAGCACAAATACAATCTGAATTTCTGGTTATTTTTATACTTGCAGTCTGATTTCCAAGGAGAATATGCCAGCTGGTACTTAAGTAGTGCTTACTGTAATATGCTCATCTTCAGCTGCAGCCCGTGCAGGACTTCGATCACTCGCTGTACATCACCAAGCAGCTGGTGAGTGGCCACTATCTTCTTGGCATTCTGGTGGGAATAATTTTCTTCCAAAAATGCTAAGCCATGCATGTGACCATTACTTAACCATTCCTTTTCATACCAGTACTTTAAGCTGGACCTTTGACCTAAAGTGACAGTAATGAGTGAGTTAAAACGAAATGTTGACATTGCTGGTAGTAATTCTGATTATCTCCAGGTATTGCAATAGCTTGTTCTTATCAACAGAACCAATGAAGATCCTGTAAAAGCAGACATAACCCTGAAGAAATGAAGAACTTGTAAAGCAGGAAGCCAAAAACTTCTGCCCAACTGTAAAAGCATTCAGACCCCAAATTCCACCAAAGGACATCCACAACAGGCAGCTGCAGATGAGGCTGAGAAAGGTGTATTTTTAGCAGGATGTCACATTGTCTAGTCTAACCACGGTTATGACAGAAGTTACAGTCTGAATGCAGCTCTCTGCAGACAGAAAAATGCAGAAAAATACAATCAACTTCCCAGTGGTCTTGTTTTTAACATCAACATGTATTAGTAGAGTTGTGCAAAAGTACATTTTGAAGGAATCAAGGACCAGGTTCCAATAGAAAACTTGCTTAAGTTAAGCTACTAATAACCATAATTCTATCTTAAGAGGTTGGAATATCAACAATAGCTGAAATGAAAGAGTGTTGAATGTGATAAATGCATCAGTAGAAGTAACTTAAACTGCCAAACAAACAGTATTACAAAGAAAGATGCTTGCTAAATTGCAAACACACACAAAAAACCTTCATGCTGAATACCTGACAAAAGCTCCCCACACCCTGTGAAATGTACAATCACTACAGATGTTCTCAGCTCAGCACCCAGAGAAACACCGCATGAGCCACTGCCTAGGTACAGCCCAGGCAGCAAGCCCCCCAAGCCAGAGATAAAACTGGAGCACAGAGAACCATAATGGCAAAAAGGTCTCCAATATAAGCAGGTTAATACTGACTAGAGGAGAAGTTTAAAAAAAAAAAGAAAAAAAAAAGAGGGAGTTACTAAAAGCAGCAGAGTAAGACTGACACTGGCACTACATAGCAATCCATGGCTATCAGGCAGCATCAAAAATCATGACAGGGAAAAAAGGAATTTTGAAAGCTGGACCAGCTCAACCTTCCAGGCAGATACACAGTATCAAGCAGGAAGGTGAGCAGAATTATTGGTATGGCCAGAACCACATTGGAGACACTCCTGGCACCTGCATTAGCCCTCCCTCATTAATTTCTGCATTAGAGAAGTTGACATCTGTGACAGAAAGCAGAGTTCAGTCCACAAGAATAAAACAGTGACTTTGAGAACTTCATGGTCACCTGAACAACTGAAGTGCTGTACACCCTGAAGTAAAAAGTGCTCCCTTTTGAAGTATATATCCTTAAGAGGAGACACCAGACTATAACCATGAGCAATTGTGCTACATAATCATCTTGATCATGTTTAAGCAAGGGTAAATGTTAATAAATCTCTTAAAAATCCCACCTGTCTCAAAAAGACCTGAGTAAAATAGCTAGCAAAATAATTAGTATAGTTTTAGACAAAATTACACTAAATTGGCTTTTATTTCTACACTAAATTGGCTTTTATTTCTAATAGAATGAGTGGTGCTGTTACAAGTCCCAGCAGTCCAGACTGGGGAAAGCTCCTCAGTAAGAGTCTGCTGAATAGCCACATTCAGTTTTAAAAGCCACTTCTTTGCAGATTCATACAGCCTATTAGCTCATTTCAAGCCAAAAGCAGAGTCACTGAAAAGCCATCTCTGCAGTTAAAAAGTTGGATATGTTTTCCTTTTTCAAGACAGAGGTAAAAATTAAGTCCCTTCCAATGTGAATTTCAGAATCTTCAAATGAATAGTTAATGATTAATTAAGCAAACGAAGCTGTAATCAGTTTCTGCACAAAAGCACTCATATTCAAGTGTGATGACACAACTTCAGTTTGCACGTGCATTTTAGTTTCATTTAAAACTACCTTCAACTGACATAAAGCAAAATATCTTTAATATAAGGTACTCTAAAAACCCCTTAAATATATTGCTGTCTCCGTAATAAAAGTTTAAAATTTCAGTGTAGCATGTCTTCATTGCTGAGAGTACAAACAACAGCAGTAAACCAACTACACAAATCCATGAGTTAAGTACAAAGGAGTTGGTAGCTTTCAACAGCCAAAAAAACCTGAGATCACAATCCAAATTCGTATGTAAACCAAAAAGGTCTTTTCATCAGGTGAACAGAGATCAATTTTCTTGCCATTTATAACCATGGACTCAAGCCCATACCTCACCCATTTTCACTTTCAGCAAGGCTTGTAATTCATAGAGTAGAAAGTCAGAAAATATTCACTGAAGTGTAATTTTACCTGCTGTGTAAGATGGACTAAGACGTTTAAGAGTATGCTTAGGAGGAGAGAACGTATTGCTTAATCAACTCTGACTGTGTTACCCCAGGTAAATACCAATATATAGGTTATTGTGGGTGTGTTGGTTTTGGCACAGCCTGGTTTTGGTAGCTGGGTGGGGGGAGGCCACAGAGGCAGCTTCTGTGA
>VWPU01008510.1:0-35499 GCA_013398955.1 Callaeas wilsoni
TTTTTTTTTTAAAGTCTGCTCTTCTCATTCACATTAATGGGCAAAATTGTAGCACAAAAGGCCCTTTGCCTGCCCATCTGAGCAGGTCACTCTGTCCTGCCCAGCCGTTCCAGGAGGATGCTTCCCAGAAACCCTGCTCCCAACCTGTGCACATGGTTGGAAGGGGACAGGGGACATCCAGCCCAGGGAAACCAGAGCACCTGGCCCTCCTCTTCCTGCAGTTCTGCATCAGGAGGAAGGAGAACTTCCAGCTCCTTCTGACTGGATCCTGCTACACCCAGTTTCACTCCTTCCTGCCCCATCTACCTGTTCCTCAAGACAGGTAGTAACTTTTGGGTGGGAATAACTCCAGGACTAGGGTTTTGGGGCAGTAAAGAAAGCACAGCTGAAGGCTGAGAGGGGCTCAAATGTCCCATAGGCTGCCTGCAGAGACAGTGACATTGCTCCTTAGGGGCACAGATAGAGGAGACTGTCCCTCCCCATCACAGCCCCATCCTTCCCACCCTCCCCGGGCACTAAGTGGCCTCGGCAGGACATGGGGATCTCTGTCGCTTCTGCACAGACACAGCAAGCTCCTTCAGCACACAACTAACTCATGGCTACAATTCACACAGAAGGAGAAAATAAATTCTGGGGTTCGAAAACAAATCTAGCTGGTGCTACATTTTCAAATCCTCGGGGAGTTAAAAAAAATATAAAAAGAGTTACATTGCACATCCTTTCCCCCTTTCCCTGCTGCTAAATGTTAAATCAAATAATGCCTCCTCCCACCAAGAACACAGCAGCCACTGGAATGCAATTCCTGCTTCTGTATTTCTATGTGATGCATTGGCCTTACAGCAGGTAAAATTGTGGCACAGCACCATCTGTTCCTCAATATGCTTGCTGCCAGCTTCCATCGCAGAGATTTACTCCCATAGCCCTTCCAAGGTAGAGCTGAGCTGTTGGGCAGAGTGTCTGCCACAAGAGAAAGGGATCTGTCACCTGCCCACTGCCTATTTGGGACACAATCTACCGAAAGGTGGGGACAGAACATTTATTTTCTGTCATACAGCACAGGCTCGCAGTGCCAGCTCCAGTGAATAGCCCTTGATGATGCTACACATCCTTAAAATATTGCAGGGGAAGGCACATTTTCCAGCTGTTAGTGCCTTGTGCCAGACCACGTTTAGATCAGCAATTTCTCTTCTAAATATTCCACGGGTTGCTGCAATTTTTCCACTATGATAAAGTGGAAGGAGAAAAGCAGCCAACAGTTCCACATCTTTAGATTGAAATTTAAGGGACTTGTACACAAGTACTTGCGAAAGCCTCAGACGTCAGGCAGCTTCCAGCTTCTTGTGTGTAGTGATTTCAGGAGATCTCAAACCAAAGCACCAGGGAGCTCAGTACAGAGCAGACCCCAAGGGTGACTGTTCCCAGGGGCAACTCAGGGGGTGCCAAGCCCCAGTGCTGGGGCTGCAGAGCCCTCCCAGAGCTGCCCCATCTGCAGCTCCTCAAGCTACTGCTGAAGGACAGACAGGCAACAGAGCAAAACCCACACCTCAGCTTGGCCCAAATTCCTGCTGTTCTGCCTGTGGAGCAGCTGGTGGGGCTCTGTGCTCAGCAAGGGCAGCAGAGCCCACAACAGCTGGAGCAGCTCTGGCTGCTGCTGCTGCAGCAAGTGTTTTCAGGCTGTGAGGTTCTGGTACAGGTTCCAGCACCTGGTCCAAGCCAGGGCAGCATTCCCATACGGTTAAGCCTCCATCCCCTCAACACCTATGGTGAACATCATGTCCAAGTGGATGGCTGACCCACCAGCCAGCCCAGCACTGGGAACCACACCAGGAGCAGGTCTGCCATGAGCAACACCCATGCAAAATAAACTTGGGAGAACCCCGTGAACACCCTTCACGCTCTGTCACTTCTCATCCAAGCTCCAGGAGCACCTCCACCAACCACAGGGACATCCCCTCAACTCCTAAGGTGATAGCAGTCTCCCAGGTTCAATCAACTCATCAGCTCAAAGAGGTTCCTCTCACCTGAGACTCAGGAGACAGGCACCTTCCGCAAGGGAAAACTGCACAGCTCACCCTCTGCCACACGCCATAAAACTCTCCTTAATCTGTATCCGGATACTTCGCTCGGTCCCCCGACCTTGGCTTGGGTCTTCTGCACAGCCTCGTCCGGGCGGCTGTCGCTGGCCAAAGGCTGCTGGCCACACACCGCGGCACCCGAGCTGCTGGCTGCAGGCAGGGGAATTCCTGCAGCACCGGGGGAAGCGGCCAAGCACCTCCCAGGGCACCCGGGACAAGAGAGCGCCTGTCAGGAGACGAAAGCAATGAGCAAACTGGTTCAGCCTGTTGCTGCCTCTGCTGAAGGCCAGCTCGGCACAGGAGGTGTTTAAGTCATGTGTTTGCTCCTGCCGCAGCTTGGAAGGAGAAAAAAAAAAAAATAGAAAGTGGTTTTGTAGGATTTAAGTCTTTCACCTAACTACTTTCAAAGAGGTTATTAGATGACTGAAATAAGGACAAAACAAGACCTAGAACTTCAATGCCAAAGTTGTAGCAAAACAAACCTTTCCTCCTCCTCCTCCCAGTGTTGTTTTTCTTTGTTTTTGTTTTTTTTTTTTTTTTAACATATATGCACCTCCTCTTTCAGAGCCCTAATTTTATTGCTCAGTCAGCATTTGTTTCCACTTCTCTTCCTTCCAGCCCCATCTACCTCACAGGCTGTAACAAATCAAGACAACCAGCATCACTTTACAAACACCCTGCCCTCACCTTCCATGGAGGGAAAGAAGAGGATCCATCAATGCTTCAAAAAGGTCCAGCTGATCTGGAAGTACCACCTATTATACTCTTCTTATACCTTAAATATCTCACCTCTCACAGCTGCAGGATTCAGCAGCTGTTTTGTTGCCTAAGGGATGCACCACACAAATGCACCAAAACACAGAACAACCAGCTCTGAGCCAGCACAGAGCCAAGGGAAAGGCTGATTCCAAGCTGAGCCAGCCTGGCACAGGAGCCACTGGCCCACCTGCGGCTGTGGGACTCTCCCTTGAGGCCATCAGAAACACATTCTCACTTCAGTTCTTCACGAGAGCCCCAACGAGCTCAGATCTCGGGATGCTTTTCCTCATTTCTCCCAGTAAAACAAGTCATTGGACACCTCATTCTCCATCACCGCAGCACTGTCAGTGCCTGTGCTTTGGGGCATTTCAGCCCTCTAGTAGAGACCTGTTGCTGTCTGGGGAGAGATTCACCTGCTTCACTGTGCATCTCAGAGGTGTGCATAAAATCAGCCCCCCCAAAGGAGCCACTGCCTCGCCTACAGCATCCAGAATGCTCCACTCGGAGATTTTGACATTCAGGATTTAAAACATCTTAGAGCATCTCTGCACGAGTGCACTTCTGCCCCATTATTGAACTGCTCTGCTGGGAGAAGCCTAATCAATTCATACTCACAATTCTCCAGCCTTTGCTTATCCTCAGTTTTATACACCACATATGCATTTCAACCTTTTCATTATTTCACTATTTTTGCAGTGTCTTTACGGGCCACTACAAGGCAGAGTATCTATTTTCCCTTGCAAAAATCTCATGCATCCCAAATGGAAACATTTTTCCAGATTTTTACGCACAGTCACACAGAACGACCTCCATGTCCCAGCCTGCGATAGCAGACGTGGATTACAGAAAACACCAGGTACACAGCCAAGACCCTGGTGCAGATTGAACCACAGCACAGCTCCATGGTGACATTCCTGTGCCCCCCAGCCCAGCAGCTGCTCCTGCTGCATGCCTTGGTTCAGTCCAGATGCAAACCCCTCCTCGCTTAGCATCTTTTAGGTTCATTTCTGCATAATCCTTCCCTCCATTAGGCTAATGAATGAAGCATTTCCAAGGAGCAGAAACATACTCGTTAATTACAAGAGTCAGGCTGAAGCAGATCCTTTAAAGAAACACATCCTGACTAAGCTCTTCTAACCCTGTCTACCCAATCTCCCCCCTCCAGCCCCTGAGTATCCCAAAAAGCAGCAGCACTTTGCTGCTGTAGGACCGGTCTTTCCAGGGCCCAGGGCACTGGCAGCTGTTTGAAGCCTGCCCTTATGCAAGGAATCCACCCAATTCCCCTCCTGGGTGAATTCTGCTGGGGCTCCCCTCCTGCATCCACACACCTATTCTTAGAGACGGCAGCTCCAGCGCTAAAACCACATAATGCTGCCAAAATCGCCTGCTCTCCCTGGCTTTTCTCCTCAGCAGCTGCAGCATGCATTGCTTACAGTTTTGGGGGCCTTCACATGTAAAACTCAAGCCTAAGGGAGCTGCCCATCCTGCTTGGGCAGCCCCTGGCCCCCAAAGACTCCAGGGTTGCCAAGCTCATCTCAAAAACCGTGATTTTTTTAATCCCAGTGATCACAATGATGATGGTGGCAGCTGGCAGGACCGGTTTCAACCCTGCCCACAGATGGGCACACCACGATTACTACAATGTACAAACAGCCAGAGAAATATAGGATTAAAAAGCCCATCCTGAAGTATTTCAGCCCTGTGGAAGCAAAAGCCTGTCCCAGTGCTTGCATGGTGCGGTTGGCACAGAGGGATGCCAGCACACTGTGGTGCCTAGAGCCTGTCACGGGCAGGAGGAGCAGGGGGCACAGCCCCAGCGAGGGCTCCCACCACCAGGCACAGCAGCAAAGGGCACACACCGCCCCAGCCCACCGATGCACTCCTGCAGCCGATAAAAGCCACCCCACAATTTTATTGGATTTTATTATACCGATACCATGTCCCCCCAGGTGCCTTCCCACCTCCCGCGGCGGTGATGCTCTTCAGGAAAGCCAAATTGACCCCCTCTCGCTTAACACCCACTAATCGGCCAGCAATCCATTCCCACCAGGAAGGCCGAGTGTTGTGGTGAGTGAACCAAACACAAGAATAACCAGGGGGCCACAGAGCCCAGAAAAAGAGGTTTGGTGGGCTGGTTCCAAAGAGTAAAACCCCCTTCTGGGAGGATGGCTTCTGCCTTTGAATTCCTGGGATCTGAGGGGGGCTCAGTCTGCCTGACGGACAGTGGACAGACACCCCTTGTATCTCCTAAGGAAAGGTAACCAGACCTGTCCCACCTTTCCCTCTTCCTATAGGTCTCTGCTTTGTCATCCCCGCCCCCTTCCCTGTATCCCTTTAAAGTCCACTCAGTCTACTCTCTTGTCCTCTTCGCTTCGGTCCTCTTCGAGGGAGTTTCTACAATAAACCCTTGGAACTCCGGCCGAAGGAGCCTCCTCTGCTCATTTATCTCTGGCCACGCCTGGGCTATCCACAAGCCCCAGGCACGCTGGGCTCCGTGCCCTCCACCGCCCGGGCTGGGAGGCTGGCTAGCGAGGCACCGAGGTGCCACAGGGTGTTCTCCCTTTGTGTTGGGCACTCCTGGACAAGCTGCTGCCATCTCAGCCCGGCCAGCGTACCAATACAGCCGAGCATCATCAGGCTGAGGTTAAGAGGATTATTGCCCTGATCGCAAAACTTCGCGAGGCCGCGGACGGAGAGCGGCGAGCCCCGAGCTCCGCTCCCACAGGGATTCAAGGCGGGCAGCGCCTCACTAGAGGGCAGCCAGCACACGGCTCCCACACCCCAAACCTCGCAGCAGCCAGCCTCGGAGGCTCCAGGAGCAACAGATAAACGCACTGAGGGATTTCACAAACGACAGTGCGACGAGGGAGAAATAAAACACGTTATTAACCCTATTCTACGCACGTGGTGCGGCTCGGACACGGGATGGGACTCGAACAGAGGCACCTTCCTTGCTCCCAATGCCCTGACTGCTCAAATCCCCTCACCAGCTCCGATATTCGACCCTGCTTGCGATGGTTTTCCCCACAAAAGTGCCAATATTTAGTGAACAACGCAGGATTTTCTAAATTTGTCTCCACGACCCCAGGAGACAGAGGCACTGAGTATTTGGTTACCTACAGAGGGGAAAAGCCAGCGATTCATTAAAAATCTCAGCAATTCAGGCACATGCAAAAAAAAAAAAAAATCCAGGCCATAATTTTGTTTTCTTGCTTATACCAGGCAAATATAAATCAGTGAACCAACAGCACCACAGGAAAGTTCCCCTTTCCCATGGGAATACCCAGGACCTCACTCGCTAAATTCCTTCATGCCAGAAACAGTGAGACCTAACCCCAGTGCTGGGAGACCTGCTCGGCATTTTAGGGATTTATGGTAAATGCTTGCCATGGTGTAATTGCCTTTGTATGGCAACAATACCTTATCCTATCAGGAAATACCATGGGAATAGGGATTTAAGGTAGATAGTGTAAGCTCTCACCAGGATTTAATAACCTCCACTGGGACTGATTTGCTTAGATCAATAGTTAAACAGATCAGATGTTCCCAGTGGACCCTTTTCTGATGGCATGTTATTTATGTGAGGGACCAGCAACCTGATCCAAAACTTCCTGGAGCCTTTCCAGGCTGGATCAGTCCCTCCAGTGCCAACAGATGGTTCTGGAGGGGCCTGAACCCAGCTCAGCCTCATGGATGACCCCATCTCAGCAGGGACTGCCCTTCAGTTAGTTCTGCTCCATGTTTTAACCAACCAAATTAAGTTATTATAGATAAAAGTCTTCACGAATCAATCTCTGTTAGAAGAAAATTGCCCTCAGACTAGAAAGGAACATAACTGAAAGTACATTGCAAAAAAGAACAGTGGTTTTTAAGAAGAGGACAATTTTCCTCCTTATAAGTTGCTGTCAGCTCTTCAAGGCCATCATGGTCCCAATTTCAGACCCAGACCCCAAATGTCAGATCCCAAATGTCTCCTTGCTTAAAGGAGTGAAATACTACATCCAAGAATTCCCCTGCGAGAAATCAGTCTTGTCCATAGCCACGAAGTAATTAATGTTTCCCTGCTCTGTGTATTCTAAGAGCACACTGGCAAGCTGGAATTTGTTTCATACACATTTTTTCCAGTCTGTCCCTTAATCCACCTGAACTCCTAGCAAGATGACAGGACAGAGGTCACCCTTCACTCTGTTACTAGAAAGTGAGCCTGGAGGAATCCCACTGTGGGAAAGAATCTGCAGGGCAGCACATGAAGTCACTGCTTGAGACACCTGCAGTAGCTTAGAAACTTGGACAGAATGAAGAATTAGCCCTTTTCCAGGATTGCTGAATGTTATTACTCCTTTCCTTGAACAGGGATTTTCACTTATGGACACTTATGAATACACGAGAAATGAGAAAGCAAGATGGCTTGTATTAAAGACCATCCTAGGACTTTATAAGCAACACTTACATGCCAAAACCTCATATTGGATTTCTTATTTTATTCTCCAACTCTAGTAATTTAGCAGCACATATTGATTTTGAAAGAATGGGCAAAGCTAAATAAGCAGGATGCAGGGGCAGCCAGGAGTAACTGCTGAGCCTGAGAAAGGACTAAAAAGAATAGAAAAAAAAAAATAATATCACTTAATCAAAAAAGATTAAAGAGAGAGTCCACATCTTCCCCCATTTGAATGGCAAACTTCCCATCACAGTAAAGAGATCACTTAAAACCAGAACGTCTTCCATCAGAAGTCTGGGTACAAAAAGGAAACCAGCTCATATTGTCCAGAGGCTCAAATATTATTTCAGTTTATTCTAAAAAGAGAAATGTATAGGAAAAAAGATTATCTATATTTTCTTTTTGTTCCTCAAGTAAAACCATTTTCTGGCAGTGCTTTCCTGCCCAGTGCAGGACCACAGGCACTGCTGGGACTGACACAGGGCTCACAATCCACTGTGGAGGCAAAGTCCCTCCCAGCAGTGCCATCTCCCCGTGGGACACACGGGATCAAAAGGTCCACCCTGCCCTCAGGGCACTCACACCAGCAAGAGCCTGCAGCTGAGGCTCAGGGCATCGTCTGAGGTGAATATTAAGTTCTCCGTGTTCTGGATGGGCTCCTGGGAAAGCTCCCACCTTCCCAAAAATGAGCTGCAGCCCAGGGCTAGGCAAAACTCCCCCAGCCCTGAGGACAAGGGGGACAACACAACCTTCCCCCTCCTGTAACAGCACGAGCTGCCCGTCCTCCCCTTGAACAGAACTGTATTCTACTATCTAAAACCAGGAAAAAAAGAAACAGTGGATGGGGACAGGATTAGTGTTCAAAATTAATTAACACATAATGCCCCAACAAATGAGTTTCATCCCAGTTTATTCACTCCATCCCAGAGGGAGAACATCCTTCTTATCAGAGCAGCAGAGAAAGTGAGGACAAGTCTAATAAAAAGACAAGCTGCGCTTCTGAGAGTTGTTATTTTTAACTAATTCTCCCTGTTTTGTTCCACGTTACTTTAATTAAATAGCTGAGATCGTGGTAAGAGCCCAATCTTGCACCAGCACTAATCTGCAGTGCCCCGCAAGGCAACGAGGGGCTTGGCTCGAGCTGCTGAGCACAATTCCTCAAGAGGCTGTTTTGATACACAGCACAGTTGGGAGCCTTTGCTGTATTACCCCAGGAGAGGAAAAATCCGTGTTCCTGCAGAGCTGTGACAGTGCTCTGTGTGTCGGGGGTGTTACATTCTCCAGGTGATGTTTCCTAACCAGGCACCTGTGCAGCAATGGTGAGGTTAACAAACACCTCTTCATTTCTTCTGGTCTGTGACACCTCCAGAGGTAGGGCTGGGGTTTGGTGGTTTGTTTGAGGGTTTTGGTGGGGGCATTTTTAAAAGAAATTTTCAGGTATTTTTCCATCAAGAAGCACCATTCTAACCAAAGCACAGAGCTCTGCCTTGTTGCAGTTAAATAAAAGCTCAGGCTACACTCAAGATTAGATCTAGCAAATACTCAGAAACGACAACCTGTTGCTAAAAGCCCATCAGACAAAGCAGGGCCTGCCCCAGGACCAGGGATTGTGAGAAGATGGCAGTAGGGTCCCTCTCCACCACATCCATATGTACCCCACGATGGGCCAGTTTGCAGGGTACCACACCCAAATTCGCAGTTGCTGGGGCAAAAGGAAGGAAAATATTTTGAGAGAGGAGCGCAGAGGCTCAGCTGGCAGCACGCTCCGAACGCAGTTTCCCACAGCGTCAGGCACTCCAGGATTAGAGGCACTCTCCCCTCCAAACATGAATCCAACAATTTCACTTCATCTCTGCACCAGCCAAATGAATCCCCAGTGCAATGCCATGGGGTTCCTAGTGCTTGTAATTTTCCAGGGAGTGGGGCTGGTGAGTCTCCAGCCCTGAAAGCCTACAGGACCCTGAGGGTCCCCCCGCAGAGCCCTGGAGCGAGAGTCAGGGGGACCCTGCTGGAGAAATGAGCTGACAGCACACAGCACCCTGTGCCTTAGCTAAGGGGGCTCAGGTCAGTCTGTCTCCAGTTTGGGTTCTGATAAATGATGTTCTCGGGCAGTAATCACTAATCCTGTAAGAGGAGACCTCGATGACAACAGCAGTGAGTCATCCTCCTTGCATATGAGCCCCCAACGCCTTTCACTCCCCCTTCCAGGATTTGATTCAAAACAGTCCCATCTGTTTTCAAAGCTTCTTATCTGTTTGCTTTAGCCTGCAGCTCACAAGTTTGCTCTTTTTCCCTTTCCTACGGGAAAAGCCACGTACCAGTGAGGGCAGTGGGTTCGGGCAGCAGTGAGGAGGAATGAATGGATGTGGCTTCTGTAATCACTGGTCTGAGTGATCTCTGCACCCTGAATCACATTGCTGAGCCACTCTTTGCAAGTGTTGTCCTACACAGCTGCAGCTGAATTCAGCCTGGAAAAACATCTATTCCCTTCACCACCTATGAAAGTTTATTTTCCTTTAGTATGAACCATTACATGTAATACGATCTAGAAGAAGATGACAAGCAAAACGAAGTGGACACGTTACAAAATGCATATTAACTTCAAAATATTAGCTCCAAGATCAAAAAATGTCAGCTGTTGGTTCTGCTCATTTTCTGGGACAGGTATGGTAAAAGAAAAGGATCTTGGAGGAATGCATTCAAAGCTTAAGCTGAAAGGGAAGGTGGCAGAGGAAGCAGCCCCCTCCAGCAGCCCATTACTCAACCATATCACAAATGCAAATGCGGACAATCCCGTTAAACAGGCTCAAAGCAATTTGGTCTCATAGTGCAGTTCACTGAAACTACAGGAATTTGCCCTCGAAACCTTCCTTCAAGTACTCATGTCTACACTTAGAGATCATAGGAGGCATCTAATAGATAAAATTATCGACCTTTCGAAAGCTCACTTTAAGCTGCCTACAGGGAATCACATAATTATGGGATGAAAGATAAAGCTTTGTCTGGGATAAGACAGCATAAAGCAGTGAGAAATGCATTATACAGTTATCATTTGGGCTTCTTTCCATTTGCCTTCTGAGGTTCCTATCTCCACGATCTCCTCAGCTGCCCTGAGATCCACAAACCCACCAAAGGGAGAGCAGCTACTGCAATATCAACACTCCAAGAGTCTGGACTTGAAGATGTAAGAAAGGAAATCAAAAGGAAAGGGCCACAGTCCTCTAAGAGCTGCAAACATCATGGAAATCATCACTCCCCATCATCTGTGATCTGACATTCTGTGATTACCAGGAAGGGCTGGAGTTGCAGCAGAATCTAAAAACACCATGGGCAGACAGTAAGGGAGTATAAAACCTCATTCTTAGGGCACAGACCAACCACTAAATGACAGGGGCTAGGTTAAAAGCTTCCTCCAAGGACTGGCTCGCCCATAGTTGTTCTGAATCAAGATGCAACTGTCAGCTGGCTCCTGTCCCTTAAAATTACTTCCATCTGCCTTCACCCAGCCAAGCTTCTGGCATAAACAAAACCCTTACAACCAAACATCCTCTCTCTCCACACCCCACTGTGCATTCCATTCTGGGAAGAGCAGATTCCATGCTGACCTACAGTTCTGCAGGCAAGCTTAAACACCCCTGGCCTCATTTCTTTTGCAGTGTGGAAGAGCGTGGGGGCAGTTGTCTCCCAACAGAATCTTTCTTCCTGTTGCAGGGGAGAAGTAGAGGCTGGCTGCTCCCTGTGTCCTACCACCTTCACTAAGAGACAGAAAGACATAACCCACACCAAAATTTGCAGCCAAGCTACCCAGCACCTAGCAAAGTCCCAGGCTTTTTCCATGTTGGACCTGCTTCCATCCCATCCCATCTTCTTGTCATCCCCTGGGAGGGGGGAGCTTTGCCCACAAGACCTCCCAATGCACCTCCAGGACTTGCTGTGTGTTTTGAAGCACTCAGATTCAGAAGAACAGAATCCATTCTGCTCCAGGACAGCAGTGCTGGAGTGCTGGACTTGACATGCACTGGGCTGAACGCAGTGATAGTCAGCTTCAGTGCAAAAGACCACATTAAACTTGATATATTTTGCCATCTTGTCATAGGCCCCACTCCTTTATAACAAAGGAACTGAAGAACAGACCTGACTGCACAGAAAAAGCCAGTTCCAGAGCTTGGAGCACAGCCTCATCCAGAGCTGCATCCCCTGCACCAAACAGTCCACTGCACTGTACTTTAGCATATAAAAAAATAAACCCTGCTGTAATCCTTCTTTTGCCTCTTTTTTAAAATTTTGTTACTGTATGCTCCAGTTGCTGTTGGAAAGCAATTTCTGATTCAGGCTCTAGGTCCATTTAACAATTCAACTAATAATTGTATTTTATTTCTCAGACTATTAGCATGTAATGGAGCAGCAGCAGGCTTGGCTCCTGCTGTCTGGGAAGAGAGAGAATTTGTGCCAAGGGCTAAGTGCATTGCCTTGGGTCAGCTGGTCCCTCCAAATCCCAGAGTACATTATCTTGGGAGTGGGAATTCACTCCACTCTGCTCTCAGCAGGAACTGGAGCTTCCAGTTGCTTTTCAAAAGCTAAAGAAGTATCAGTATGTTTCCTAGCACTTTCTCCCCTTCTGCACTTCCCCCAAATAACAGAAAGCTGCTTAAATGAGATGCGCACACTCACAGAACAAGTTAATTAATGGTCTCAGCCTAAATTGGTGAAACCAGCATGCCTTGAGCAATGATTTAGCACTTCAACACTCCCTGCCAGACTTTCGCCTTCCAAGAGGTCTTTAATCCCTCGTATTAACATTTAGCTCCCTGCTGAGGGGCCTCCTCCCAAACTCAGCTCTTTGGGAGCCTGTTCTCAAGACAGAAGCATCCCAAATTCCCCCGAGTTCAGGAGCTGGAGTGGGGCTGCAGAGCTGGGAGGGAACGGGCACCGCACTCCAATGGCAAAGGGATGAACATCTGCAACATCTGCCCAGCCGAACAGCGACCGACAGGAGAACGTGCAAGAGATGAGCTCTTCAATCCCATCAGACCAGCAAAGAGCCTCATTTGTGAGGTACCAAAGTTCCTACAGACGCAGGTTGAAAATTGAAATTCCTGCTGAAGCCTGTTTTGATTCTGCTGCATCCTGCCAGCATCTTCTCTTGCAAGTAGTATTTTCTTATATGACAGACGAGAGCAAAGAGAGGAGGGCTGGGGAAGTAGAAAACATTTCTAAGAGCTGCACAGTTGTGTTTTATCCAGCACGCTCAGGTTCTGGTTCGCAGCAATCACTGCACCCAGGTGTCTGCTGCACACACTGGAGTGGACTGGTGACTGCTCTGAAGAACCAGCCAGGGAGAGCATCACTTCTGCCTGGGATAGGCTCCAAGGAGCAGAGGTGACAAGGACAGAGAGGTCTGACAGAGCCTCTGCTCCAGGCTTTGCAGAGGGCTTCCTCCTTGAGAGGCTGAGCTCAGGCTGGGCTCTTGGGCAGCAGGCAGAGAGAAAATCCAAGAAATTAGTGGAGTTCTCAACACTGGGAATGTTCAGAAAACATGCAGGTGTGGTGCTTAGGGATGTGGTTTAGTGGTGGAGCTGGCAGTGCTGGGTAATGGTGGGACTCGATGGTGCTAGAGGGTTTTTCCATGCTCAGTGATTCTGAGATCAGACTCAGGGATCTGGAGGACTGGAGCACAGCCAGGTGCTGCTCAGCCCATTAAGGGGTGAGCGCCTTCCCCTCTTCCAGAAGACCTGTCTGATCCCTGGAGATGAAAATACAGATGGGGAAGAAGAAAACCAGGGCTCTCTCCCCACTCAGCCACTCCCAATTCATCTCCAGGAAGAGCAGAGCAGGCACCACCCCGTTCTGTGCCCAGCTGCAGCACAAGCAGCTCTTTGCTGGGACACAGCCAGTTAAAGCACTGGGTCAGGCAGGGGACACGGGGACAGCAAAGCCCAAGTGATGCAGAAGAGCATTTTGGCACCTCTGACCAAAGCCAGCCGGGGAAGCAGTTACATACAGAAACCCACTCCAGCACTCCCCAGTTCTTATCCAATTATGACATAATTCTTTCCTTCCCCTAAAGGATTAAAGCAACAAAGAGGGAGCACAAAGGGAGAGGGTGGGAGGACTGCAGCAGCATGAGGGAGATGAGAAACCAGGGGCTCCTGCCTTTGATGTTTGGATGATCACATCATTGCAATTACTATGTCAAGGGCTCTGCAGTGTCCCTGGTAAATAAATCATCCAAGGAAATTAACTGTGCAGGGAGCTTGCACCACAAGTCACAGCAGGTAAAAATGAGAACACAGAACTCAAAGCGTTTCAAACAGAGGAAAAACTCCAAAATGCTAGGAAAACAAAGTAACATTTCAAATTATTTCTCTAACAAATATAAAATCTGTGTAGGTGCTTGTAGAGACTTTAGATTCATCTACTGTTCTTTGGGAAATGAAGCCATTATTTAATCATGTGTAGCCTTACTGCAGACAGAGAGAGGATAAAGAACTCATTTGCCTTGTACAAGAAAGAATCTGGCACTTGATATCTGTCCTGATATAGCATTAAAAACCATGCAATACACTAATTATTCTCCTTCATGACAAAAAACACCTAAGTTGTCTCTTCCCCTCCCCTGCTATCACAATGAGGTGATCTGTGCCACATCACAGTAACAGAATTTCACACCCCACTCTGTTTCAAGAGTGATCCACAGTAAAATGCCATCCCAAGCACCCAGTGATCAGTTGATTTGAGCTCCCTGCTATGGCTGATGCTCGTTTCACAGATGAGTAAACAGATCCATATAAAGATGTTTACTCAAGACCATTGGTGCCAGGAGCAGCCAGAGCTTCCACCCACCCTACTCAGCCACAGATCCTAACAGAAAACACCCCAAAGCCCACCGAGCAAATGGAGCATAGCAAACATCACTGGCAGCACCTGAGAACGGACAGGATGGAGCAGGGGGTAGAGTGACAAACATTCAGCCATTCTCTTTCCTCCCCATGTCCTCTGCTCTCATTCAGTCTCTCCAGGCTCAGCCAAGTCCAATTTCTTCTCAGCTGTTTACCCCAAGCCACCTCATCCTTCCCTCCATGTGCTCCCAGCCCAGAGGTGCAGCTCCAGAAATGCTTTCTAAACGCCTGTTTTGCAATTCAGAACATCCCTAAACTGTTCCATCAGCTCAGTATTTGCCTGTAATCCCCTTTGGAGCTGAAGTGTTTATACAGTATTACTTGCAAGATTTAACTCAAAGATAATTAATTCAGTTCTGTGATTTTTGGCTTCATTTTGATATTAGGGCAGCAAAAGAAAACCTTTGCTTGAATCAAAGCACTTAGAAATCTGACAAACTGATTTACAGCCCTGAAGAGGACTCAACTTTTTTTTTTTAATACAAATTGGTTCCACTTTTACCCACCCTCATTTTTGTTTAAACCCACCTACCGATGGTGGGAGCACGAATTCTGTAATCGCATGCTTAATTGCTGTATCATGTTTATTTTAATCAGAACCCATCCCATTCCAGTTGCAAGTATTTAAAGCCCAGAGCTGGAGTGGGAGAGCAAATTAAAATGAGAAAAGCATTTTAAAATGTGAAAGTGATGGCACCCACTGACACGAGCAAGCACAGCTCGTGTCACTGCTCTGCAGCCTTCCCAGGGCAGAGGATGCAGAGGCTAAGAGGGATTGGCTTCAGACAGAGAGGGCAGGGTTGGATGGGATATTGGGAAGAAATGCTTTATTGTAAGGGTGCTGAGGCCCTGGCACAGGGTGCCCAGAGAGGCTGTGGCTGCCCCATTCCTGGAAGTGTCCAAGGCCAGGCTGCACTGGGCTTGGAGCAACTTGGGATAATGGAAGGTGTCCCTGCCCATTGGAACCAGATGATCTTTAACATCCCTTCCAACCCAAAACATTCTATAACCATGAACCCACTATTTATTGGCTGAGACTGTTCACAACACAGAACAGAAATAGTCCCCTCTCATCTGAATTTTGCTAATTGAGCTTCTATTCATTCAAGCCATGCCTTGCTGTCTCCAGCAGTATCAGGAAAAGTGCTCCAAGTCTGAAAGCAGTCTTTAGCTGCTGCCGGGTTGAAGCATCTATCACTGCAGCCCCAACCTTCACCACCACCCTGCTACCCTTCCACATGAAACCTGACACTTCAATGACACCTAAAGGGTCTCAAACCGCTTCTCAGCAAGAGCCACCAGCTAACACCACACCTTCTCTGCAAGAACTGTCGAAAATTGCTGCATCTCCAAGCACCTCTAACTTCTCAGACTGATGCAGCAGCGGAGTTCTGAGTCTTCCCACCCACATGACCCCGTGCAAGAGAATGCTCCTAAAAAGTAATTTATCCTCAGAACAGAGTCAGGAAAACCTTGCCTGACAGAAGCCTTAGTGCTTTGAAACTCACAGCTATAAGACAACATGATTTCATATTAGTAATAGATCACAGATTGCTTTACAAACAATCAATGAATCCTCACAGACCAAACTACAACGAAATAATGATCCATTCAAGAGTCTAAAAGAGTAAAACATACCTGACACGGGCAAAGTGAGGGTGTTTCAGGTTACTGCTGTCCCACTGGAAGCAACGGGTGGGAAGTTGCTCACGGATTTCTCCAGTCCTTAGCCCGAGATGTGACACAAACCAAGTCCCTCCCAAGTGTTACAGGGTGACCATACTGCACTGAAGCTGTGTCACGCCAACTGTAGAGCAGCTCAGCTTGAGCACAGCAGACAACACATCCCAGCTGGAGAACACATTAAAAGCTCCAAGACCCTGAAAATGGCCTTGATCAGTTTTCCCCAATGGGACTACTTTTGCAGCAAAAAATGGATTCATTATTTATAGCAGAAAGAAGGTGGCTGACTGCAGCTGAGGATGCCACTTTGGATTTAGTAGGTGTCCTGATCTGGTACACTATGGAAACAACACCTACACACATGAGGCTCCTGTCGCCACAGTAAGAAGTTTTCTCTGTCTTTCATAAGGAACAAAAGCTTCTCCCCTTTAATTTCAGTGGAATCAGGGTCTGGATTCCAAACTGTCTGTAAGTTTGATGGGTGACGGCCAGCTTTGGTTCTCTCCCTCTGAAGTTCTCCAAGCTCTGTGGCCCACACTCCCCTGTCTGGCCGTTTTCCAGTCAGTGAACATGACTTGATTTCCAATGTTTAATTCTTCACACTGGGGGGGCAATGTCCTCAGATTTGCACTCCCATACCATTTTCAGTCAAGGGACATGAATTCAGGGCACACTCTGTGGCAAGGGACTGTTTGATGTAGTGCTTTGTTGAATAATTTAGAAAACTGGGCACCTCAGCCTCTCTAGGACTTGACCTGAAAGTTCAAGCTGTTTATTTTCCATTAGCAGGCACTGAGCCACGGTGCTTTGCTGAGGCTGCTGTATCACCTATTGTGATATTTTTAACACATTCTTTGCTGGGTGACCAAGAGCAACGCCCTGTTCCCCAGGGATGCCTGACCTGATGCTGCTACGCTTCTAAGAACACAGCTCAAAGTCTTTGCAAAGGCTGTAAAGTAAAGGCACAGGGAAAAGAGAGAACATGAAAGCAGAGATTCAAACATAGCTTTGATTTCTTGTTTTTAACTGTATGCCACAATTAGCATAACGCAGAGAATTGCAGTATAGTGCTCCTATGAGCACAGTCTTTGGGAAGGGGATGCTCTGAGCTCAATCTCCATTTTCTGTCCTGAGTGGCTTCACAGACATCAAACCAGGTACTCTGCACAGCCACAGCGAGATAACTGCAGTCAGGCTCAAGACTTCCTGCCAAATGTTTTAAATGTTTGCCCCAGTGAGAAATACGGCATAAGAATACAACACAGTGTTTATTCCATTCCTCTGCCAGAGGAAGAGAACCAAGAGAAGAGCTCGCTCTGTATTGCCTTTATGCATCACTGTCAGCAATCGCATGGTGAGACAAAGTCCTTTCAAAAAAGAAAAAATCCAAATGCCTATTTTGGGAAATTCTCATCCATCACATAGCATTAGAGATACTCAAGGGACTCTGGCTTTATGTGATTTAACACAGGGATTTACACCCCACCCCACCTCCTTATTTTACAGTCTTTGGTGGCATTATGCTTTGAGGTTCAGTAGCTCCAAGTAGGGCTTCTATTTAAAACCATCTTTACTGCAGGAAATTTTGTTACATGACCTTTTTTGAAAAACACTTTTTTGGGAAAGAATGATCAGATGACTTGCTGACTTCTGAGACATGCAGATGCAATGAGCAAAAAGTACAAATCCTGCTGGTTTGACCCAGAAAAAGGCACCCTCTAAAGTTCAGAAATACAGAACATGCAATTGTAGAGAGGAAAGAATAGTTTAAATTAAAATATTAAAACCCCACATCTACTGCCAAATGAGCAGGGGGAAAAAGACGGGCTTGACATGTGGTAGCAAAAAGTGGGAAATTCTTCCTTTCGGCTTACATGGGTAACATTAAAATACACACACACACCTAATTACTCAGATTTTCCCCTGGGAACCCCAAATTTATGCCTGGTCTGTACAAGAGGACAACACAGCTGTGACAGAGAACAGACCTGTAATTATGTCTCTGTTGTGCCATCAACAAGCCCAGCATTTACGAACACACATCCCCAGGGATGTGAATCCCTCACAGACACAGCTGAAAGCTCATATATCTCCTGCTTGCAGCCTCACCTTCTCATGCACTTCATTTTGGGCTTGATTATTAGATGCCCACAAGCACCTATTAAACAGACATAAGAAACCCAGGCAGCGCGAATCCCAGCCCTGCTGTCAGACAGGTCCAATAAACCAGGAACAAAGACCGCGGCAGCACTCGCCGCGCTCCTGCCGAGGCACGCACGGATCCAGGAGCAATAATCCTGGAGGAAACGGCACTTGCTCACCTCGATGGCGCACTGTCACATTTGTGGCACTTGCTCCCCACTGTTTTCACTACAGCTGCAAAGTATGGAGCCGTTGTTGGGGCAGGAGGTGCAACATCTACGTCAGTGTCTCTTAAACAAGGGATGTTGAAGGGACAGCCCAGCCAAACCAGTCCTCCAAAGGTCTCTTGGGGATACAAGGCAGAGGGGAAAACAAAAGCCTACCCCTTTGCAAATCAGGGGGAGGAAAGTACAGCTGCCACAGGGAGCTGGAGATGAGGTGCAGCAGCGAGTGTCACAACTGTCCAAAGCAGGGGGGATTCCCGTTGTCCCCGGGAGCTTGTGTGGGAGCAGGAGTGGCCAACACCCGATGCCTGGCAAGTTGCTCATCCATCTGGGCCAGGCACACACCCCCAGGAAAAAGGGACTGTCCTGAAATGTTAAATCCCCAGGGCACAGAGCCACAGACATCAGAAGACACTGTAAAAACAAGAACTGTATTTGCTACAGCACCATCATGTTCCTCATTTCCTGCCACAGTGACCTACATACCTGTGCAGGCAAAGGATCCCCATTACCAACAAATCAGAGCAGTAATGAGCTTTCTGTCCCAAAAAACACATCTAGCCATTCAACAAAACACCTGGCAGCAAGATTTGTCTGCTGCTTACATTCCTTACCCTATCCTAAATGAAGGAATGGGCTATGAAATGCTTTTTTCGACATGCCCTGCAATGTGCACAGACACTGTTCCTGGGCCAAGGAGATGTCAGCAGAGGGCTGACATGCTCTTCATATCTACTGACATGGGCAGAACACGTGCCTCAAACATCCTCATAAAACAAAACCCTTTTGGGAAAATCAGTGACCTTGCTGCTCTCGTCTGCCAGCAGCCCAAGAACTGCAGGCAGGATATTGCCCTTATTCCCATCTTTGCAGGGGCCTCTGTGAGAATATATCTTACCTACCCATGTTGGTTCCCACTGCATGGCTGTAAACTTTCACATCCTGTAAATACACGGCTAGACATGAAAATATCAACTCATTTTGTGTATATTGTCACTCTTCCCTTTACAGTCAGTGCCAGCACCATGGTAATTCAAACACTGTGGCTTGGGATTCCTTTCTGGCAAATGCCCACAGTAATTTTAAATAAGGCAGGCTTGGTCTGAAACCAGCCTACAGAAGGTGGATTTTCCTTTGTTTCAGGATTGGAGGAAGCAAAACAGCTATGAAAAGAGCCAGAGACCACATCGCAATGAGGATGAGGAGGCTGCAGAGGGAGAAGAGAGAAAGATTAATCTGAAAATACCTTGTGAGAGTTTCCAAAACAGAGAGCCTAAAACAAGGAGGGGAAAGATGACTTGAGAGCAAAGACTGTATGCAGCAAGTGAAATAAATGGGAAGATTTCCAGTGAGGGGATCACTGCAGAACAGCAGAGCCATTAAGGAAGCTGTATCCCCACAGCTGCACTCGCCATGCCCGGCAGCACACGCGCACCAGGATAATGTGCTCGTAACTCAGAGAAGCATCAGCAAACAGCAGTTTTCCTGCTCCCTGTATAATTTAGCAAAGGCACAGACACTGCTCTGTCATATTTCTCCTCCCTCAAAGCAGCGGCATTACTTTTTCTGGGGTTATTTTGGTGCTGGTTTAGATTTTCTTTAAGAGAGATCTCTGGATGAAGCAACCTTTTTATTCAAATAGCAGCCCAGGTTCATTGGTTCAGAGCAACCCTGAAAGCCAGATAGCTCCAAACAGTGTCAGATTTCAGTAACAGCTTGAATGAGAACACCTTGGCACACATCCCTGCACAACAGCATCGATGTGCCTGGAAAGCCTCGAGAGTTAATACTCCATTTAACACTACCGGGAATTCCGCGGTCAGTTTTCAGAAATACAGGGACATCAGAAGACAACAGGCTTCCTACACACAAGGCTGTGCCACCAACACAACCACCTGCAAAAGGAGCTAGATTTATGGGAATTCCTGGAGAGCAGCTGTGCAGTTATTCCTGCTCACAGATGTGCTCCTGCACACCTTCACCTGGGACACACCAACAGCAGGTCTTTGCCTATCAAGAGAAATTGCTTTCGAAGTGAGGCAGTGAAAGATACTGTTAGAAAGTTCAGGCTTAATCCTGGCTCAGGGCCTGCATTTACATCCCCTTTTGGAAGGAGAGGACTGAGATCAGTAGGTCTGCAGCTACAGAGCAGCACTGGACAAGTACCTGCCTGTCAACTCCACACAGACATGGGGATCCTCCTCCATCTCCTCTGCTATTTGCATTCATTTCATGCAGCACCAATTCATCCAAACCTCCTGCTTTACCACACTCTGATCCGGGAGCTGCACCCATCCCATGGCCACCTTCTGCCCAGGGCCAGGTAAGAGCTGCCAGCACCTCTGGAGTGCTGGGATCCCCACGGAAAAGCAAGCCAAGGCTTGCCTGCCAGGTAAGACAGCACCTACAGCCACTGGAGGAGCTCATGTGCCCAACCTCCTGGTAGCACCTCTCCTCCAGGATTTGTCACCTTCCATCTCGCTCTAAGCAAGCGGGAGAGCTGCAGAAAGAACGAGCTCAGGTACAGCACTGCCTAGCAATGGCCGTGTGAAGAGCCCAGGTTTCCAGGCAGAGACTGTCAGAACAAGGGGCAGAAATCGTTTACACTGCAGAGCTGTGCTTGCATCTAAGAACATACAGCCAGTTTTACATTAGCAATTGTTCTTCTTTAAATTAATCTTAAAGATATACCTGAGGGGGTTCCACCGTTCAACCCAGTTGTTGTTTTAAACCAGACCCTCCCTGCTCACGACAAGCTTAAACCCAAATAATGTGCACAGCAGAAATGAGGAGGTACCCAAGGCTATTTTCTAGAAGTGAAGCCTCAAATCTTTTTGCAGACAGGCAGCTGTTTTCTGGGCACACATCTCAAACAAGCACCTCCCAACTCATGCAGAAAAGCTCCCCTTAGCTCCTCTGCATGCACCAATTTCACCCTACTTGTGTGCACAGACAGGAACCAAACTGGAAGATAAGAACACCCTGGCAGGGATATTGCCTGCTTTAGTTATTCAATATCTCTGTGAGCCAACTAGGGCTTTGTTTGCTAAGCAATGACAGAGCATTCAAATTATGCCGATTAAAACCATTCAGTCAAGACATCGTGCCTTTAGAAATACTGTTTGGTTTATGTTACAGCTATTTTTTTCCCCCTCCCTGAATTCAGCAATTCAGATTGTTCCTCCAGCAAGCCAAACACACAGATGATTAAATTCTTGCACCTCCAAAGCATAAAGGCATGACAGTATTTGGCCTTTTCCAGAGCAAGGTCTGAATAAATTGGAGTTTTACCAGGACACAAAGCCAGGATACTTCTGGACACAAGCCAGTTTCTAACCAAGTTGAGAAAAAACTTCTTGAGGCAAACCACCCCAGCACACACAGAGCTTTTGAAAATCAGCTCGGGAAGGAGCTGGTGCTGCTAATACCAGGAGATCGGTATTAAACTACCCAAGTTATTCAGATAATTTCTACAGGCTTCACTTAAGACTTTAAATTTTGTATAAAGTTTTCATCACCTTCACAGTGGCAAAGCTGAAAGGGCGTTTAACAGAAGCATTTCATGGTAGTGAACAGCAGCACAGAGGCACTAAATGACAAACATCACAAACTTGTTAACCCTCCCAGGCAATTGTACTGAGTTAAAGGTACTCATCCAAATAACCCCTGAGGTTTTATTGTCTGGGAAGAGGAGTACATTGCTTTGGGACAGCAATTTCTTGGGAAGCAGTGTCTCTGACTGGTTCTGTCCCACAGGTAAAGCCACCCACATCCATTCTCAATATGGCAACACAGGGGATATTTGCTTTTCCAAACTTGCCCTCCAGCCACCCCACACTTGTTCCAAGCAAGGTGTTGGATTATATCCATTAAGATCCACTATAAATCCTGTGGTGGCCATGTGCTCACCCCTCCTGAGGGGACACATTTATCAACAGCCCTGAAGCAGAGACAGGAGAGCAGCCCCTGCTGAAGCACAGCACAGCCCTCACTGAGGGGAAGCCCCATTTGTGTTACTCCAGCAGCCAGCAGAATGGTCTGCCAAGCCTTTTTCCCATTTTTTGTCACCCAACTAGTTGTTAATAAGGGATGTGCAGAAATCCAGGACGCAAGTCAGAGAAAATATTTGTGGAGTAACTGGCCTGGGACCTGTACAACCGTGACAGGCACATCCTGCCTGCACCAGAGCCTCTGACCCGCTTGGAGGGGATCCCTGGAGACAAGAGGCAGAAAAGCCAAACAGGAGCAGGACAAAGAGCTTCTGGAAATGTTTTGATGACAACAGCTGAGAACCACCACGCTCTTGTTTTACCTTCAACAAGTTTCTCTGAGTCAGCTCCCTCCCTTCAGCCTAGAGCTATCCTTACAGCTTTTTTTCCTTAAACACAGCATTCCCTATAGGCTAGGAGCTAATTTATGGCAATTCATTAGGCTGTTCTAACTCAGGCAACAACAATTCATGCTGCAACTTTCTCAAATGAATTTTTCCTCAAACACACTACCCCACCCTGGCAAGAAGTTAATTAAGGATCCCTTTACCTGCTCTCTGAAGATCACAGGGCAGATGCTGTCAGACAGGTTTGCTTTCTGTTATTACCAATTTCAGCAGCAATTCACCTCTCCTAATCCCATTCTGAGTATCAGGTACTCACAGAGACATTAGCATGAAATAAAGAGGATTATTGTAACCACCCAGGTAGCAGCGTTAGCTGGGATGGAGCTTGCACAGAGGACAAGACACAACTGAATGTGTGAGGATGAGTTGCTCTCCTAAAAATCTGGAGGACGTGCTGTTCCTCTGAAGCCCCCCTGGCCTTCCAAATATTTGCTTGAGGTTTCCTTTATAAGCACAGTTTCCTAGTGGAATGGCGAGCATGCAGAGCACATTCCTCTGCTAAGTGTCTTCTTCAAAATTGGGGTAAATACCAGCACATTCCTGCCCAGCTCACACAAACAGTTTGGATTCTAAAGGCAGGAGCAGAGTCTGAAAGGACAGCTATGGCCTTGCTGCTGGTTTTCACCAAAACCAAGGACACAACTGATTTTGTGCTCTGTTAATCAATATAATTGAACTCCCCGAGTGGACACATTTATCCCAGTGAATGGTTGCTCTAAACTGTATTATTTAGACAAAAGGAGAGCTGTAGCCATGCCAGAAGGTTCTTGCAGGTAAAAAACGCATCCTGCATGAAGAGAGCTATGATTTGTGGTAATGAAGCCATTGCTAATGTTATATTAGTGTCATATTAGTACTGAGAATTTACTGGACAGTGGTAAATTTGAATTTAATTAAATTTTTCTTCCTGTCTTTCCCCATGCTCCCTTTGGACATGGGTGTCACAGCCGCAGAGAAATTGCTGGCTTGAAATAATTGCCCAATGAAAAGGCAAACGCAAAACTCTCAAAACCTTTTGTCCTTGAGAAGGGCACAAAGCACCATCAAAAAATTCCTCGGAATCCTTCCTCCCACCAGGGGAAGGTGCCATGCCTTACCCAACACCTTGCTCAGGCAGAATACCAGGCACAAAAAACCCCCAGGTTCAAGCAAAAGAAAGTCACCATAACCCAGAAGATAAGTGACACAGTTACACATGGGCACTGTACAAATACAAATATATTTCTTACAGCCCAGGCCAGGCACTAGGAGAGAGATGCTAATGTTGAGGAACTGCATTAAAACTTTGAAAAAGTCCACCCCCTTGGATCCTGTCAGTACATCTGGTCCAAGATTAATCTGCTTCAAAGCCTCTGCTCTGCCTTGAATACTCTGCTCGTTTTTCAAGCTAACATCCTGGGGCCTGGCAGGGATTTTTATCTAAGAATTCCCCAACACAGTATCCCCAAAGCTGGCTCGTACCTGCTTCCTCAGCTCTCTGTGCTATCACTGCTCCTCACACCCTCCCAAGGCTTTCTCCTGCCTGCAGGTTTGCCCCATCCAGCATTTGTCATGGGGTTTTTGCACTGTCCTGTGCAAAGCCCCTCTTGCTTTGATGTTCATTGGCAGCCCTGGCCTGTGCTGTAAAGAGCCCCTCGACTCAGAATTGCAGCCCTTAAACTCATTTACTCTCAGTTACCACACCCGTTACAAGAACCAGCTCACGTAAGAGACCACTAAACCAAGGATGCATTTCAAGCAGATCTTTCCAACTCCTCAAAAACAGATTTTGCCTTTTTTTTACTTTCCATGATCTTTCTCCCTAAGCACAAATATCTTTGACATTCCACGCAGAATTAACCTCTGAATTTAAAGTCACAAGCCTTGGGGACCACCTCTCACATTCCACAAACGAAGGAAAGGCTTGCAAACTTACAGAATTTCTCAGGATAAAAGAAACACAGTTAAGATGAGCTAATTCCAAAAGGCCTTTCCTTCTTTTTCTGGAGAGTAAATGATGCTAAAGCAACATGATAACCAGCATCAGGACTGACCCTGAGACTTCCAGAACCCAGACAAAACCTTCAAAGAGCCAGTGCTGTCAGGGGCTGAATGGGACATTAAAAGTCTCTCCAGCCTGAGGTGATGAGCATTGCTGCTGAAAGCAAATCTTCCACCTGTTTTAGCCCCAGAGGAAGAAAGCAGACTACACACAGGTGTTATCATTCATCTACTACAAACTTCCTCATCAGACACCACCTCCTCCTCCTCCTCACAAACCTTTCTTTCTTCTCCAAAAGCATTATCAGCTGCTTTGGGCAGAGCAATACCTAGACTGTTATCAGACATCTTTTTCTCTACAACAGGAATTTCCACTCCTGCCTGCTCCAGGAGGCGCAGCAGCCCTGAACCCCCTCCCCAAGCCTGGGAGAGGCTCTGTGGTTTGATGGCTGCAGGGTGCAGGATTGGGGAGTGCTGGGTGGAACAGCTGGAGATGATGGCAGGCAGAGATCTCCCTCCTCTCCATCCAGTGCTCACACACAGACTCCTGCAGCACACCCCTGACACCTCCTGAGGCTCAGCACTACTCTCACACGGTACTCAGAGTGGTGCTTTTGCTCACACGAGGTTTGCAGAGGCAGGTGACAGGCACAAGTGCTAAGTTGCCAGGAAAATCCATTTTAACCACAGTACAATCTTAGCACCCTGGTGAAGCAGCACTGACAGCCCTTTAGTATCAAACACAGCATAAGCACATGTGGTTATAAAATACACCCTGTGCCCTGCTGTCCTGTAGGGTGCTCAGGGGAAACAAATACCCCATTTTCCCCTTATTCTCTCCAGTTAATGGTGTAAAACAATCTACTTGACGACTTCTTTCAGGAGGGTGGACAGGCTGCTGCAGGAACATCCCAGCAGCACAGCCAGTGGTACCAGCAGCAGATGCTGTGTCAGATCCACGAGTGTGCTCCAAACGGGAATGACTGGAGTTCATACCTTTGGCTCCATCTCCTCCTCCTCATTTCAAGACTAGTCCTGCGAGAAAGGAGCCAGGATCTACATTTTCACAAATAGCTTACTGGCCATTTCCTCTTGACTTCTGCTAATTCTGCACAGCCCCACTTTGCAGCCTGAGGATACAAACCCATGTGGGTGAAGGGAAGCTCATACCTAAAATCTGGGGGTGTGAGGGCCAGACTCCACTGCTCTGCAGCTGGACAGGTGGGGAGGACAACACAGCCAGGTCAGAATGGAGTTTCTGACCTTCTGGAGTTTCTGACCTTCCTCCTACCTCCCTGCTGTGCACTGAAGGCACTTACCTGCTGCACCACTGAGTAAAGTATGCCCACTGTTGTTTAAGATTAGCTGTTACAACACACCTGGCTAGGCAAATACACCTCAGTGTTAGTCAGGGACTCCAAGTATCCAAGATTTAAAAGGCTGGACTGCAACTGTAGAAACTACTGACACATTCAAAAAGAAAATTAAATGCAACTTCTGGCACCTCAAAGCAGGGGTTTGAGCCTGCAACCTTCATAAGGCAGATCTCTAAAAGACTCATCATATAGGAGTTGTGTTGGTAAACTCTGAGGAGACAAGCCCCAGGCTGCAGCCTCCCACCCTGGACAGCCACATCTCTCCACAGCTTCCACAGCTCAGAGAGCAGAACGCATCTCCCAGGCTTATCCTCGTGATTTTGCACAAGTAAGGGAAAGGAATGACACAACGTCTTTCTTCACTGATACAAACAGCCATGAAAGCAAACACCTCTCTTCTCCCCAAGCCTGCAGCAGGACTGCACCCACTCAGCACAACAATGGCCAGACTAGGAGTCTCAGGTTACCGTTCCACTTACCTGGACTCACTGGGCGAGAGTTTCTAAGGATGCAGTGCCAGGCAGTTCATTCCCTGGAGCATTTCCACCCTTGCTGCTCCCCACTGAACACCACTTGCTTTGGTCCCTCCTCTGGCTGCTCTCCCCAGCTCAGTCCCACCCATGGCTCTTCTTACTCGCTTGGGGTTTGTTGGGTTGGTTTTTTTTCCCCACCACATTTTATTTTAGGAGGACAGGACTACAGAGCACCGCCAGTATGTAAAAACAAAACCAAACAAGTACAGCTCTGCAGAGGAAGTGCCAGACACACAGTCTGGCACACAGCACACCCCGCCACTCTGTACTCAAACAGCAGAGCTGGAGACAACAACTGTTAAAGCAAACTGGGAGTCTGACTCCTGGTGCCACTACAATCCCACGCAGCTCTGTTGGAGATGAGAGCAAAGATGACACACTCAAATGTATTTGAATAAACATTTGTATCTCAGCTGCTGCAAAGCCCAGGCTCCATTCAAGTATTATGGAGGAGTTTGGAGCAGGGAAAGGGATTTCTCAGACAGGGAGAAGAGGTGTAGCTTGCCCCAACAAGCATGTGATGCTCTGACAGGGTGTAACTACTGAAAGACAAGATGTTAATGCACTGCTAACAAAACTTTCTGTCATTAAGCATCAAAGCTTCTCACGCTGGGTTAAAAAAAGAGGTTCGGGCTGAGAATGAGGAGGTTAAAATTAGTCTAAACACCAGCTCCCCTGTGTTTAAAGTGGAAAGAACCAAGTCAGCAGGCAAGTTAACTCCAGACAGCAAGAAACCTGCAAAGTACTCCAAAACAGGGTTAAAGATGGATTTATACACACACACCAAAGACCCTTCTCCTCCCTTCCAAACCCACCACGTACCCACATGGCCTTGACCCACATCCTCCCTTGACTAGGGGTGGACAATCAAGAAATCTCAGTCCCTCAAGACCACTCATAGTGCATCCAAAACCAATACTTCCGTGTGTAGTACTGACGCAGTGGTCACTAGTACTTTTGAAGACGAGGAAGGATTGCACGGGAGAAGTAAGATCTTGTATCATCCCAGTAACCCCCAGCATGCACACGCCTCTCCTCTCCCCTCCCTGCACCCACTGCCAGGCTGACTTGACAAAGCCCATGGTTTTCTCTCCTTCCCCCCATGATAATCAGTTCATCTAAGGGATAAACTGAGGAAGCCTTGACACTGGTGTGTTTATCAGCCATTACCTACAGAAACAGCTGGCCAAGTTTCCTGGTGTCTCCTGAATGCCCCAAACTAACACAGCGTAATTACATTTCAACTTCACTTCACCTTCTGTTTCATGGAAACCCATCACCAGATGACTCCTCCCTCGTTCCCAGCAGATACTCACAGCCAACCCTCACAGCGATTTTCTTGTAAGTGCAATAAAGACAAAAAACATGGAAAAGGAGCTCTGCTGTTGCTAAGAGAGGCAGACTCACACGGTCAGCATTAGGAAACACTGACAGATAAGCACATAGTTCTGTGCCAGATAATGCATCAGCCTCGAGGCTGCCAAGCAGACACCTCCTGGAGCTTCCCATTTCTGCCTCCCATGTAAGCAAAATCAGGTGGGGCTGGAGGAGGGTTGAGGAAAGGTTACTTCTCCAAACTTTCTCTTCTACACAACAGTACAGACCATTAAATCAGAAAAAGATGCAACTGATTTTCAAGGTATTTGAGACAACAGCAGAGTTAGAAGAAATTGTTACCTTGATTTAAAAAAAAAAAAATTTGGAAGGATGAATCAAGTCCAGGCATTCAGAATCTACTACACTAGCTACACAATACATACACATCTCTCCAGCCCACTAACAAGGATGCTTACAATCAATGCCAGTTGTGTTTTAGCTGCTAAAATGTTAGATTCCATGAGCTCTCTGCTAAGCTCTTTTGACAGTGGAGGAGAAACAAGTGATTTGAAACACTTAGTCTATTTTACCATAAAATTGAATAATATGGTACCGATTAGGGGGACTCCTGCTGCAGCACATCCCTGCACAGTTCCCACGCTTCTCGTTTGTGCTCCACGTGCAGCTATGCTATGTGGTGCAGTCATGTTACTGAGAAAGTATTATTAAGATTTTGGTCATTTAAAATTTGCTTTTAGCCAAGCCCTGCTGTCAGGCGGCATTCCTGCAAAGAAAGACATTTCCTTGATATTATGCACAAGAGGGAACTCAGTGATGGAGTTAAATATGCTTAAATTGCTGGATCTGCAATCCAGAGGGGTTTGTAGTTTGTTTTCTAAACGAGGAACAGAAGTCTAAACTAACACAGAGTAGGGACAAAGTGTGAGAAGAAAGTAAGAAGCACTCTCCATGCACTAGAAACAGCCTGGAGATTTCCTGAGCTCCAGACACACATTTTTCCATCATTATCACCTTCAGAAACAAACACCATGATAGAGCACGTCAATGTTTAATCTTAAACATGCACACTCCTTTTTTTTCCCCCTCTTTTGAGATTTAAGACATTTTACCTTTATAAGAACTGCTTTCTTTCCTGGTAGGACTCAGCCCCTTGCACAACAGCTACCAGATGTGTACATCTGCTTTCCATAACATCCGAGCAGGGCTGCAAAGACGGATGCAGGACCCACGTTCCCGTAACCTACACATTCAGCACTGCAATGCCTCTAGAGGAATTCTGTCACATAAAATCCATCAGCAAGCTGTGATCTTAGCCCAAGGCTGGATTTCACATGGCAGCCTCCTTCTGTGCCATGCCCAGTCCACAACAATGACTCTGCCTAGCTGCTCTCCTCTCCTTGCCTCCTGGCTTTCTGAACCCTTGTCCACTTTTCCAGCCTGAGTTTTCTTCCTGTTCTAAAGCATCCTCCTACTACACCTCTCATCCTCCACCCCTTCCTTACATTAAACCCAAGCATAGAGTGCAATGAGCATGGCCAAATTATTCCACAGAGTCTGACCTACAAAGCAACGGCCTCTGCTGTGTTCTCAGGGCCAGGGCAGGCTGTCTGCAGTGAAAACACTCCCCAAAAATATCCACTGATTATTTTTATTACTTGCAGACTTCTTTCTAAACTAGACAAAGTGGCCTCTGTCCCTAGATACTTCTAATGCCTCTCCAAGTGCTTCTAGGACCTGCTGGGAAAGAACAGAGAGGATGTACAACTTCTGCCGAGCTGTTTAACCTACTATTTAAAAATAATTGAGTATTCCAGGCGTCTGTTTCCTAATCTTATACTTTACTTCAAAGAGGGGGGAAATCAACCAGATAGTTTATTCATAAAGCTGGAACACCTGGGAACTGGTATTTCAGTAAAACTGCAATTTCATATCTCTAAAAGCGCATAAATATAGTATTCCAATGAGGTACTTATTTAAAACTCCAGGCCAGATTCTGGTCTTAAGATTCCCATTCACTTCAGGAGGGTCAAGATTTTGTCCATTTTGCATCTTTTGTTGCTTGATTTTCCTTAAGAATTTTCAGGACTGAAAATCTTGAAAGCAATCTCTTTCTTGGGAAGTTCTTTGCAGAGAGAAACATTCTATGAGATCTTTTATTTTGACACCACACAGCAATAATAACCAAGACTATGCAGAAAAATGTGTCTGTGTGTGTGCTTTGTCTCTGCTTTCAAGTACACGGGGTTTGTTTTCAATGCAACACAAGGTAAATGGATTTGTTTCTAAACCATCTCTCCTCTACACTGGGATCTGAAAAAAAATAAAGGATTAATTGTATGAAAGAGATTTATATACGGGGAGATTAACCGGCCTATGGAACTCTCTTTCCAAGGAACTAAAGATAGCTCAGACATTAGCATGAGAAAAACTGTAGGGCTACATTTCTTACATCTGTTAAAGGGTTTTAGATGCCCATCTCCCACTGCCAGGCACAGCCACACAGCAGAGCCTGACCACTGTGAGCACTGGACCTGATCACTGCTGATCAATAGCTGCAATAATTGATCACCTGCATTCTCCAAGGCCAACAAGCAGCAGCTGAAACGATTCTTTTGGCTCAGTAGCTCGACCATACAACCTCAACACATACCTAAAGGGTCTGAAAACGTTCGGCTTTGAACTTGAGGAGTGTAGCAGTGATCAGTCCTGTCCTGGCAGAGCAATGAAGGATCTGGGTGGTTTGGGCCTTCATACATTTGAGTTCTGGGGTATTTGGCAAACACTCTTGGACAACGGTTTTTGTAATAGTTTGTTCAGCTGACAGATAACCCCAGTGGAACTGTATTTTCTTCTACCCCTTCAGTATCCCCCTTCTTCTGCACTGAAGTTTTGACAACTGCAGAAAATCTGAAGCCCTTGTCAGCTCTACATACAGCTGACCTACTGAGAGTTTTAGTCTCTAAACAAAGAGGCCATCACATAAAAGTATTTCCTTTCCTGACACTGCCCTGTAAACAGACTACTCAGAAAACAAAAGACCAAAATTACAGTTTGCACGTATTCAATGTGCACTCTATGTTTTTCAAAAATTACTAGAATTCTGAAGGAATTATGGTTTAAAGGTTTGTTGTGTTGCTTTAAATAGCAAAAGAAAACAAAAAAATCCCTCCTTTCTCTAACCTATATCATTTAAGCAGAGAACTGTTAACCATTGCTGAAAGCACTGATGCATTATGACTTGGGGCAAGAGGAAGGCGTGTAATGCTTTGAAATGGCTGCAACCAAACAATAGCAGCTTTGCCCGTGGGTTTTCAACATTACATTGGAGGCAAATTGCTCAGCCTGCTCAGAAAATAAGATATGCATGCTCCAAACCGGCCAAGGAATTGTCCCTACAACTAAACATTGTCATACAGCACTACTGGTGACATACACAAGATAAGGATGTAAATGATGTCCAGCGACCTATTTCCTGCCCCCGACTCTTGACTGAGTCATTCTCAGCAAATAGTTTTAAGTATTGACCAATCTTGCAGCATATGGCGTGTGCTGGTTTATCTGAAGCCTGATTACAAACGTGGAGGTGCCAAGCCCAAGCCTCCCATCAGTCCTTCTTGTGATGATATGGTGAAATCTAAAAACCTAATCTAAAACCAGATCTAAAAGCCTTGATCTTTCTTTATCTCCCTTGCAGTGGTGTGCGCTCTGCAGCTGTCCTTGGCTGCTCAGAAACCCTTAAATCAAAATACAGCTGCCTTATGAAAACTGTTGTCTGCAGGCAACTCTTCACAGTCACTCTGCAATCAATTTCCATGTTAAGCACAAAAGCTGTTGCACTGTGGTAGTCCAGTTAGGAGTAAACATAACACGAGTCAAAACATAGCATTAGCCCCTCGGAGAATTTGCTGTTTTATTCTTTATGTTTCGGTATATAATCCAAGAGGAAAAGTCTGAAATGTGATTTAACCACGAGGGTCTCATAGCAAATGAGCTCAGGAAAAGCTCTAACTATTTTTGTCATGCAAGCAAAACACACAATGTCTTTCCTGCTCCATGACACCCTTGGAAGGGGTGACCAAGAGCATGTCCAAAGCTGGCTCTGTCCTGGTGTGCCACCTCTCTGGGCTGGCTGTGCCACCCAGCTCAGATCACAGACAGGCAGAGCCTGGTGCTGAACCCAGCACAGACTGGGAGGGGCACTGGGCAACACCAGCACTGTCCAGGAACCACGAGAGCTGGAAGGATCTCAGCTCCTCTCGCCCACGGAACTGGATTGCCTCCAACCACTAACTCCAATATATTCCCAACAGGAATGAAAATCTACACAGAAAAGACCAAAAATTGGTGGCCTGAGCATGATCTTAAGTCAGGCACTTCCAGTCTGATGAATAAAGTCAACATCTTAAGTAAACCATCCTCTCCTTGCAGCTTCATTCCTGTAGATATTAAAGCTAGGCCAGGCTTACAGAAAGAGTAGTGCCACCCTCATGGGGATGCTGCCTGACAACCTCAGGACCCAGAAATCATTTAACACAAATTATAGCTCCTCTTCTACTGGTTTTCCCAGGTTGGCCTGTGCAACACTACATCTAAATAAAAGTTTTCTCCGAACCCTGGGATGGTACAGCTCTGCATGACAGCCAGGGCACACTGCTGTCCGTGGCTCAGGGATCACCAAGTCCACAGCCCCGAGTCCCAGAAGTCACAGGGGTGCAGGGTGCTAATCCAGAGCTACCTTGCTGTGCCCAAAATCACACATCAGCCCACTCTAGGGAGTAGGACCAAGAATTCCTTGGTTTCCAAACAGCCATGACTCTCCCCCCATCCCTTTTTGCTACTCTTCATATTCATGTAACTGCTGTAACACAGCACCCTAGGAGGGGAAAAAAGCAAACAAAAGACATTATAGCCAATTTGTATGGAAAATCAATTAAGTTCAGACAGCTCATTAACCTTCTAACCTGCTTATCCCCCAGCTTTAATTTACACTACTGCTTGCAAATGGATTTGACACATTGGCCCACCACTTTCCTGGGAAGGTGCAACAGGCACGAACAGAGCCCTTGGATCCCAGAATAGTCCATTTATCCAGGTCCTTCCCTCCCTCCTCCCTGCCATTCACTCAGTGCTAAGAAGCATTGGAGGAAGAAAATAGGATACAGAAAATATGCAAGAGCTCTTTCAAAATCATGTAAGCCCTGCACTGGGCCTCCTTTTTACCTTCTGTTGCTTTAATTACCAGAAACTACGAGCAGAGTTGCCTAAACCAAGAATGCACAACCGTGGGCACATCAGCAGAGTCCCACAGTGGTGGCAAAGCCACTCTCGCAGGAGTTTTCTCATGCCACACTTCACTTCCACGCTGGCACAAGACTGAGCCAGGTAACACACACTGAAAATCAGTCATAGGTGGTGTGTGGAGTTCTGGTTTTTTATGTTACAGCACAAAGTCCAGGAAAGAGCCTCGGTTTCTGTAGCTGAGATGCATTCACAACCTTTACTCTGGGGATCTCTGGAGCAATTTCATCTCACTGCCCAGAAAACACCCAGCTTCAGACAGCACAACCCCAGAGCTCCCACAGGAAACCACAGAAAAATGGTCACCTGCATCTTAGACCTCAGGAGTTCGTTTGCTCCTGTCATGTTTTCAAAATTATGGAATTCCAGGGCTTGCTAACACATTGAAAGGTTTCTGTACAATCTCTTTTGACTAGGATGACGTGCATATTTCTAACAGACTGAGGAGCAAACGCTTAACAAGGGTTTTTACAAGTTCAACACATCAGAATCAAACTAAAAGCATCAAATCTGATGTGGCTGCATCCATGCAAGTCCAAGGGAATCAGTGAGATGAATCTTCCTATAAAACAGACCAACCCTTGAAACCCATGCTGTTGCAGGAAACATAAATCTTTCCAAGGCAAGCACAACTTCTGCAGAATAAGCTCTTCAAAACGAGGACAAGGGGCAACTTCGAGAAAGTAATGTGTAAAAAGCAGAGAACACAAGTGAAAATAGGTACATTTTTCTAAACATATGTTCCTGCCTCTGTATGAGGCAGGCATAACTAAAGCACTGCAGTCTTCCCCAGCCTGCAGACACAGCTCTCCAGCCAGTGCCCCTGCGGCTGCTCAAAGATTTCCCAAGTTCTAGCCAAGTAAAAATTGATTAAAGCCTCGACTACTTCACTGCGGCTATTGGGAATCCAGCAAAAGTTACAAGAATGATCTCAGCTGCTCTTTGCTTCCCATTAGGCAAAACTGTAAATAAAGGCAGTGCTTAAAGAACACAATCCCCGAAAGGAAAAATCAACAGCCCCCCTGGCAGCAGCTGTGCACTGCCCTGTTCCAGCAGAGACACAAACACTTTCAAATGGATCTGTGCCTGAAAACCAACACAGTACAGAAGGTGAGGGCTGGACCCTTCTGGAGATATTGTTCTAACAAGCTCTAACCTGGTCTCTCCCTGGATCTCACCCTCTGGCACTCTAACATTTGTTTCCAAGAGCGATGTGTTCAACATTGAGAGTTTTCAGCTGCATTCGGCAAGGCTGCACTCATTTAGCCAAGGACCCACCTAACTCCATGGATATGAAAAAACGCAGCAGGGAGGTCAAAGGTAAAGTATTACCTTATTCTATATCATAGCAATGATGAGTTAGAAAGCCCAGTCTGAAAGCACACAGTGCTCAGTGTAATTGAAACTGATATCAAGTGCACAGGCAGCCAGAAATCTCATCCTTGTTATGCAGCAGGTCCCAAGAGAAGTTTCTTTCAATTTCGTTCAAATCCACGGAATGGTAGATTAAGTCAAATTTAAAAACTCGGGAAAAAGGAAAATTTTCTCAAAAAAGGTAGATCTGGACTTAAAAATACCATAGGGGAGAGGGAAGATGCGTGTCAGGGTATCAGGTCTGCAGAGAACCTGCCCTAAGGACGGGCGGAGGAAGGAGGAGGCGAGAGGAAACACACGGAGAACAATACTGGGAAAAGGGCTATTCTGGGCAAGAGGGAGAATGCGAGGCCAAGCCGGGCAGGGAAACAAGCGTAACAAAGGCAGAGGAAGGACTTCCTCGCTCCGCAGGGAAAGATTTCTGTCCGATTGCCTGCCCACATCCCTGACGGACCCTGTGCCGGCGCTGAGCCCAGCGCTGCTCGACTCCTTTCTCCAGAGGAATGAAGGGGCAGATGCCCAGACCAGTGGGTCTGCCCTGCTCGGCAGAGTGAAAGATGCTGGGGATGCCCCACGGAACGAGACTGGGGATGCTCTCAGCCCGCACAGCCAGGTGCTGGTCACCGCCCCACCGAGAGCAGGTCCCATCGGCGATCCTCAGCCCATCACTGCATCCCAACGGGAATTTCACCCTCTCCGGGTGACTCCGGCTTGGCTTTTCCTGGCGGTCCCGTGCTCCTCCAGCCCCCGAACTTGAAGCAGGCGGTCCGCACGGGGATGTGCCCGCTCGCACCGTCACGGCGGGGGGACCCCCGGCACCGCTCCCCATCCATCACCCGCCGGACCCCGCATCCCGCTCGGAGAACAATGCGCCGCCCGCCCCCCGCCCGGCCTTACCTTGGCGGGGGCTCCGCGGTGCGGGCAGCCCGGGAGGGGGCTGCCGGCCGAGCCCAGCCCTCCCCCGGCCCCGCCGCCGCCGCC